>JAJEJH010001246.1:0-14014 GCA_026122585.1 Anacardium occidentale | reverse complement strand
GTTATGTTAAGAAATTAAGTTTAAACAAGTTGAACATCAAATTTGATAAATGCATATTTGTAGGGTACCTAAAGGAAACTAAATGTTATTAGTTCTATAATCAAGACACGTAAAAAGTCTTCATTGCTTAGATTTGTATCTTTCCAGAAAGGGAATAAATTTCTAGAAAGATTAGTAAGAGAAAAGTGAAGTTTCATAAGACTTTTGAACCATAAATGCCCACATATATCAGGCAAACTGATGTGCCATATAAGGTGGTTAATCATGGCATCTTATAGTTGCATAGGTCTAGTAGAGTACGTAATGAGCCAAAGAGATTCTGTTTTCTCATGATTCAATATGGTAATGTATTGGTCATCTTTGATAATAAACTAAGGACCTATGTGAAGGCTATAGCTGATTCAAACTCCAAGACATAACTTGAAGCCATGAAATCTAAAATAAACTCCATATGCCAAACGAAGTATGGATTTTGTTAGATTTACTTAAAGGGGTAAAATCCATAAGGGACAAATAGGTTTTTTTTTCAAAAAAAAAAAAAACTGATACGGATGGTAATATACATACCTATAAAACATGACTAGTTGAAAAAAATTTCAATCAAAAGTGTGACACTAACTATGATGAAATTTTTTCATCAGCTAAGTTAAAGTCTATTTGGATTATATTTGTTATCATTATATACCATGACTATGAAATTTGGCACATGAATGTCAAGACTGCCTTTTTGAACGGTAAATTTAAAGAGGATATATATACATGATACAGCCTAATGGTTTCATTCTTGATAGACAAACAAATAAGGTATGTAAGTTGTAGGGGTCTATTTATAAGCTAAAGTAAGCTTCAAAAAGTTGGAACATTTTTTTTAATAAAATTATTTGAGATTTCAAATTTGTCAAATAAGGATGAGTTATGTGCACACAAGAAGGTTAGTAAGAGTGTGGTTTTATTTCTAGTATTGTATGTTAACAACATTTTTATTATTGGAAATGATATTCCTTACTTGTAGACTGTTAAAACTTGGTTATTCAAGTGCTTTTCCATGGAAGACTCAAGAGAAGTAGCCTACCTCTTTGGTATTAAGATCTATCATGATAGGTTATATAGACTACTTAGATTGAGTTAAAACACATACATAGATAAAGTGCTGAAGAGCTCATGGTTTATATCTCTCTAAAGAGATGTGTCATAAGACATTTAAGGATAAAGAGAAGATGAGTAGGATACCAAACACTTACGCTATTGAATTTATCATATATGTCTTGTTATATACGTAGATTGATATTTTATATGTTTTAAGTGAATATAACAGATATTAATCTAACATAGGTGAAAAGCACTAGGTTGTTGTAAAGAATATCCTTAAGTACCTTAGAAGAACTAAAGATATGTTCTTGGTTTATGAAGGAGAAGACGAGCTTACTATTCAAGGATACAAGGATGCCAACTTCTAAATAGATTGTAATGACTTTAAATCTTAATCAGGATTTGTATTCTATTTGAATAATGGTGTAGCGAGTTGGAAAAGCTCTAAACAAAAATTTTTGCTAATAAAGTTTAAAGCAAAAATTTGTATTCAATCTAGATTATATAAAGGTTTGGGGCTATAAAGCTTATATCAAAAATTTAACTTCGAATAAGTTAAGCTTTAAAGCTGATTAATGTGTATTTATGGGATATCCGAAGGAAAATACAGGTTATTATTTCTACCACTTAGACGAGAAGAAAGTTTTTATTATTATACTAATTTCTTTCTAGAGAAAGAATTTCTTTCTAGAAAGGTTATAGGGAAAAATATGGAGTTTGATAAGACTCTTGAACCATAAATATTTACAAACATTAGGTAGAACCATATGTCATATGAGGTGGTTGATCATGGTACACTATAATTGTGTAGATCAAGTAGAGTATGTTATAAGCCCTAGAGATTTAGGTATCTTATGACTCAATACAGTGATATATTGGTTATCTCTAATGACAAGCCTAAAACTTATGTAAAGGCTATAATGGATTCAAACTCTAAAAGATGGCTTCAGGTCATAAAGCCTAAGATAAACTCCATGTACTAAAACTACGTATAGAATCACCTGAAAGGGTAAAACTTGTAAGGTGCAAATAGCTTTTCAAAAAGAAAACTGATATGGATAATAACGTTTATAGCTAACTAGTTACCAAAGGTTTCAATTAGAAACATAGTATTGACTATGATGAAACCATTTCACCAGTTGCGATAGTTAAGCTCATTTAGATTATGTTTGTGATTACTACATACTATAACTATGAGATTTGGCAAATAGTTAGCAAAACTACTTTTCTAAATGGTAACCATGTATAGGATGTATATCTGATACAACCCAATGGTTTCATTCTTGAGGGATATACAAATAAAGTATGCAAGCTGTAAAAGTTTATTTATGTACTAAAGCAAGCTTTAAGGAATCAAAAATTCATTTTAATGAAATTGTTCTAGAGTTTAGATTCATAAAAAAATGAAGATAAATTGTGTGTATAAAAAGGTTAGTAAGAGTGTGATAGCATTTCTGGTATTGTATGTCAATGACATCTTGATTATTAGAAATGACATACCTCACTAGTAAACTGTTAAAACTTGATTAACCAAGTGTTTATCTATAAAAGACTTAAGAGAAGCAGCTTACATTTTAGATATTAAGATCCATTGTGATAGATTGTATAGCCTGCTTAGACTAAGTTAAAACACGTATATAGATAAAGTGCTGAAAAGATTCAACATGAAGGAGTCAAAGAAATGGTTGTTACCCTTAACTCATGGCTTATATCTCTCTAAAGTGATATGTCCTAGGACACTTGAGAACAAAGAAAAAATGAGTTATACTTCTTATGCTTTTATAATTACGTCGATCATGTATGTCATGTTATATATGTGAATTAATGTATTGTTAACCTTAAGCATTTCTGATAGATATCAATCTGATCCAAGTGAAAAATACTAAATTATTGTCAAGCGCATATTTAAATACTTGAGAAGGACTAAGGATATGTACTTGGTTTATAAAGGAGATGATGAGCTCATTATTCAAAGATACAGTAATAATAGTTTTCAAACGAATTATATCAATTACAAATCCCAATTGAGTTTTATATTTTGTTTGAATAGTGGTGGAATTAGTCAAAAAAAGTTTTAAGTATATATTATTGTGGATTTTACTATTAAGTTTAAGTTTAGGCCTTAAATCAAAAAGTTCATGATTAAACTTCGAGTGGTACCTAGCATTGCTGATCTAGTAGGTCTCTATTATGACAATAATAGGCTATAACATAAGCTAAGAAACCACAGTCTCATCAGAAATCTAAACACATCTTTAGATGGTTTCATTTGGTACGAGAAATTGTTCACCATAGAGTTGTATGGAATTAAAGAGTTAACATAGATGACATATGGCTAATCCACTAATGAAGCCTCTATCATAGCAAAAGCATGATAGGCATGTAGTTGCATATGGTATTAGGCATATGTTAGCTTGATTATAATACAAATAAGAGATTGTTAAGGTAGGTTCCCTATAGTTATGTATCTATCACCATATTGTTATCTATTTCACTTCACATTATTGTAATTTTTAAATACTTTATGGTCATTAATAAAACAAATATTTCAATTATATGATTGTTTTAATTCATTGATATATATAACATGTCCTTAGTGTGATAGAACCAAGATGATAGAATCAGTTAACTGATTCCACTTTTCAAACATGTTTATTATTGGTTGTACTACAACTGTCTGTAATTTTAACATTAAAGGATCTGAGGTTTGTTGATCATAATCTGGACACACATATGGGTGCATGCTTTGGTGATCATTTTCACTAGACAAACCAAATGATGAGAATCCAATATACATGGTGCTACCTATATTTATAGATTAATCTTCATGACATGATAGGTACATGTTCAAATTATTAGACCATCTTGTATTAAGATTGATAGATTAATCAATTGCATCATGATTAGTATGAAGGCTATGATAGATCAATATAAAATTTGTCAATCACAAGCACAGAATGAGTATCTTAGTTTAGTTGTCTATAACTAATAAGATTGTGGCCATAATTGGATCAGTTAGTGTCATATCTAATCTTCAGATAAACACATATTTATATTTTTACTATATGAAACTAGGGACGAATGGATTATATTGTGCTTTAACTATCAAATTGATCAAGTTGAGAGTTGTTTATTAACACTCTACTAATCGAATAGTCATGATGTTTTGCTAAAGGTCACTCATGATCTATATCTAAATTTAACTCAAATTTAGATACTATCTAGTCATTGGATGGCTTACGGGTCAAACATTATAAGAGTTGATATTGCTTTAAGTCAAAAGGATTGTAGTCTTAGTTTTTATATTGACACATGTTGTTACAAAGTGTTATTGCATAGAACTTATTACATCCATTCAAATTAGATTGAAAGTCCTTATTAGACTTTTTGCCTTAATACACAACTACATGTTTGTTAGGCATATGACCATGTGTCTTAAGGGTTAAACAAATCAAGAGTCTGGGTAAGATTTTGCATTTAATTCAAATTTGAATTTCTACAAACATATGACTATGCATGCCTCGTGTATGACTATATGTATGGCTAGTAAAAGAATCCAACATAATGAGAACGTTATGTGGATTTTAGGTAACATGATAATTTATGCATTATATAGATGCATGATCATTTGTTATAGCTTTTCGTATCTACAATTGTGTGCTTTTTTCTATATAAAGAGAAATATAAGAAAATTTTAGGTGTCATTATACTTTTTACAGAGAGCGACTCTTTGTCATGTAAAGATTAAAAAGGAGTAATCATCACATGTATAGGTTTCTATATACCTTATGATTGTTTATAACATGTTTTATTTATTTTTGAACAAATATGATTGAATTGATCTGGCTGGGAATATTAGATTTTGTATAGTTTTGAAAATCTTGTTGCTTGGGCACCTTTTCAATGACCCAACATTATGACATGCGTATCATAAAAATCTTGTGTACTAGCCATAATCATGCTTGGTGACTGATTCCAACACTATCGATAATTTTTTAACTATTTCGATGACCAAAATGGCTAAAAACTATGAGTAGATAGTTGTATTTCATGTTAAGTATGTTATAATATAAGAAATTTGGACATTTAATGCGAATTTGGTTTTAGAAATTTGTAGAAGTTCTAATTAAAAATTATTGTTCAAATTTGTGCAATAAGAGTGGAATTTAATGATATTTATAGTTGGGATAATATAGAAGTTCAAATTATGGAGAAAAAGAAATTAGGCAGGGGATAAGGCTATTTTTATGGCTAAAAGCTCAATAAGCATGATATTTTGTCACCACACAACTTGAAGATGAGAGATTGAATTTAAATTTTAACAGGGTAAAAAATCAATTTTTTTGGGGGGTGTGGTTTACAACTTTTCAATATAGTGAAGGCTTGTGAAAAGATGGTGGGCAAATCGGGATGCCAATTTTACCTTTAGTTGATCCTCATGTTCTATATAAACACAACAACTTTTAATATTTAAAACACATAATTCTCTCAAAGTTTTATTATGTCAAAATTTTAATGTTGCAATGTCAATTGCATGTATAATTTCATGGTCAATATGTAGAGTTTTAGAGGTGATTTGACCATTTTACCCTTATTATGTATAGATTTCAAGATCACAGGTTTTCATGTTTGGTTTTATAGGAAATGTTGGTTTTTATGTGAATTCAATGAAAATGAAGCCAAAAAGAAACTTATGAAGGACTAGTCTGTGGTTTGAATTTAGTCAAGAAAAGAATGAGCAACTAAAACATACAAGGCGAAAGAGAGCGTTGTGCACCACAGATGGAAACCAAGGATTTTCAATACATTTAATCTGTAAAATGAAAAAGTAGCCCTTCGTAAAGTTAGTGAATATCTCAAGCTTTTTAGAAAGTTATTATAAGGAAAAATCTAAGTTCGTTTGGGCCTTCAACGTTTTGCAAATTTAGGCCTTCTTGGTGAAATTTTGTATTTGACCACTAAGGAGTAAAATAGCCATAACTTGAAATTCTGAAGTCCAAATGAGGTGATTCAAAAGCCAAATAAAACTAGACATCAAGGATATAACTTTGATGAAGACCAAAATTTCATATACCAAAAGCTTCATGCCATAATATAGGAGAATGTAGGAGGCACATGAACATTTCAAAAGTTGTATACTAGGGCATCATGTTGTAGCATGCTCAGCAGAAGCACGATAACAACTCCATGTCCTGGCATGGCCCAGCAGTAGTAGAGTTTTATTTTGTTTGAAATTCTTCCCTAACCCTAAGTAGATATATTGAATTGTAACTTCACAAAAAGAGAGAGTCGTCTTATAAGAGGTTTAGAGAGATTTTTCAAGCAATTTTAGGAGATTTTCAACTTTGTTTGAAGACTCAATCGAAAGCTATTCAGATTACAATTGTGAGACAAATTTTCATTAGATTTCAATAAAAGATTTAGCAAGTTATTAGGTTTTATTCTTATTCTTATTATGCTTTCTTTAAATCTGATTATTTATTTGTGTTTAATTATGAACTAAACAATTTTCGCTGAGATTAAGGCTAGCTAATTCATGAATAGATAGTGTTTTTCGATTATAGTTACAAGTATGTTATTTTATGTGAGTTTGTGTTCTGAACTTAATGCTTGTTAAAAATTTGACCAATTTTTTATAGAATCTATGTTATGTGACTGAGACTAAGAGGTGAGATCGAATAAAAGCAACAAAATACAAACTATGGATTAATCATATATAAAGATATATTTGATAATACATGTAATAGTCATAGACACAATAAGCTTATGTTGAAAACTAGTGAATTTCATAAAACTTAAAGCATTTTCATCTAACTAAACTTAGATAGAGATATTTAGATTATTAGATTATTAAATAGGATTAATATTATTTGAGAAAGAATATTGATCAATTTAAGGGATTCCGTTGTCATGTGAATAACATAAGATATTTAGTTGTAAAAAAAATCTACTTTAAAGTGCATTGGTGAACCGAAATCTGAGCATTATCTCGCATATTATTATTCGATTTACTTAGGCATGCTTATTAACTATTTGATTTCAGTTTTTATTTTAGTTTTAGATCTATTTTCAATTCGTATTTGATAATTTAAATAAAGTTAAAAGTGGTGTCATCTTGGTATTTGCTTAAGTAATCCCGTGAATACGAAAACCCCAAATACTTTCCATATTACTTCAACTAGTACACTTACTAAGAAGTTAGAGTTTAAACGTTAACGCATCAAGTTTTTGGCGCCATTGAACGAAATAAACAACTATGTTATATTTACTACAAGTGTGTTTTTCCAAAACGATTATGCCATATAATTTTTATAGTCAATATATTCAAATAACACAGTTGGGTTAGTGAGAAAGAAAAAATATTGCTAAAGACACAAGCTTCAGTCTATCATCCTAGACCTACCTCCCTAACCAACTAATTTATTAACATCTTCCATCTTTATTGAGGATACAAAGTTTCCAGTGTGAATATGTTATTTGGGTAGAGTGAACAACAAATTTTTATGACATTCACAAGGCATGAGCTAATAAAAGCAATTTGTCACTAAAATATGATTTACAGCATACCACCAAGAACGCTCACCAGGAAATATTATTTGCAAAATAATCATCTTAAATCTAAAGCTACTGAAAGTGAATTTGGCTATTCTTTTCCCAATAAATGACATAGTGCAAACATTGTCCACTTTTTCAAATCATATGTTGGATGACTAAGTGTTTGCTTAGTTGGACTCATACATTCAAATAAAATGTTTGTTATAAGCACGAAGAATAGAGTTTTAACCATTAAATAAAAATTTGATATTGTTTGAGCACAATAGATTGAAAACATTAAGGAACAAAAAATGAATTACTGATGATTCAAAGAACAATTACAGAGCAGCAGACCGTATTAAAGACAAAGAAACAACAAACAAGATTGAGATTGAGTTTCGTGGATTATTAAGCATAGAGATATGTGAGGAACAAAATTGGAACATAAGCAAAACACTTGCCTTCAAAATCACATACGAATCCCCAGTGCAAAATTTCCCATAGGAGGACTTTGGTACAGGAACAGGCTTAAAATTTTCAATCCGCCATATTCAATACCACTGTACATTGTCAAGGAGAATTAGAAATGTACAAAATCACTTCAAAATGCTATATACCAAAGACAAGTAACAACAAATTATTAAAAAAAAGTAACAGCAGAATGCAGCATGTTTTTAATTAGCATCTCTATAACTTTTGGCTATATCAAAAATATAGGACTTCCAGATTACTATATCTAAAGAGACCAAATTTATTGGCTATGACAATTTCTGCAACATATTCAAAAGATAAAAGGATACCCTTTTTGTCCAGCCGCCTGGAAAGCTGAATCTAAATCTCTCATGGAAACAGCCATAAAACTTTTGTAGCTTTAGCTATTTGATTTTCTGCAACTTTGGCTCAAAGATAGCAATAGAGATAACCTGCAAAATAAGTGAAACTGGTAAAGATAAAATAGAAAAATAAAATAGAAATCAGAAACAGCATAGCAGTATCGAAAGTACTCTATAGATGGAAGACAAGTGGCAAACTGAGAAACCAATCGTTCACACTCTTTTTTCCAGGCAGGAAATTTTATACAAGGACAGTAAAAGGAGCAGCGGCGCAGCACATAGGGCATATGCAGAAGAGGAATTGATGTCAATAGCAATACTAATGAAGTGACAGTAGAAAAATTATGCTTACATCTATCTATTTCCCCAGCAAGTAAACATAACCAAACAAGCATCTTTCTAAAACAAAGCATGCTATGACTCCTAATAAACACTAAGAAAAATAAAAGATTCAATACCTAGATTAAAAAAACGATAAAAAGACACAAAAACGGAAGAATAATTACTTGAAGACGGAAAAAAACAGAAAAAGAAAATGTGCAACGTAATTACCTGGAAATAAACAAGCAAAATGAGCAAGGAAATCACAATAAATCCAATCCCAGCAAAACAAAAACCCAAAAATCAGATCAAAATCACAAATTCCAACAAAACAAACACAATTCTAAAAAAATAAAAGGTTATATACCCAGATTAAAAAAACAACCAAAAGACAAAAAAACGGAAGAATAATTACCTGAAGACGGAAAAAAAGATGAAAAATAAAAGGAGCAACGTAATTACCTCGAAATAAACAAGCAAAATGAGCAAGGAAATCACAAAAAATCCAATCTCACACAACAAAAACCCGAAAATCAGATCAAAATTCTTACAAATTCCATCAAAACAAAAACAATTCTAAAAAAATAAAAGATTTAATACCCAGATTTAAAAAACAACCAAAAGACACAAAAATGGAAGAATAATTACCCAAAGACGGAAAAAAAAGGAGTAACAGAAAACGTGCAACGAATTACCACGAAATAAACATGCAAAATGAGCAAGGAAATCACAAAAAATCCAATCCCAGCACAACAAAAACACAAAAATCAGATCAAAATTCTCACAAAATCCAACAAAACAAACACAATTCTAAAAAAATAAAAGATTCAATACCCAGATCAAAAAAACAACCAAAAGACACCAAAAAGAAAGAATAATTACCCGAAGACGAAAAAAAAAGTGAAAAAGAAAAGGACCAACGTAATTACCTCGAAATAAACAAGCAAAACGAGCAACGAAATCACAAAAAATCCGATCCCAGCACAACAAAAACCCAAAAATCAGATCAAAGTTCTCACAAATTCCATCAAAACAAACACAATTCTAAAAAATAAAAGATTCAATAGCCAGAATAAAAAAACAACCAAAAGACACAAAAATGGAAGAATAATTACCTGAAGACGGAAAAAAAGGAGTAACAGAAAAGGTGCAACGAATTACCACGAAATAAACAAGCAAAATGAGCAAGGAAATCACAAAAAATCCAATCCCGGCACAACAAAAACACAAAAATCAGATCAAAATTCTCACAAATTCCATCAAAACAAACACAATTCTAAAAAATAAAAGATTCAATAGCCAGAATAAAAAAACAACCAAAAGACACAAAAATGGAAGAATAATTACCTGAAGACGGAAAAAAAGGAGTAACAGAAAAGGTGCAACGAATTACCACGAAATAAACAAGCAAAATGAGCAAGGAAATCACAAAAAATCCAATCCCGGCACAACAAAAACACAAAAATCAGATCAAAATTCTCACAAATTCCATCAAAACAAACACAATTCTAAAAAATAAAAGATCCAATACCCAGATCAAAAAAACAACCAAAAGACACAAAAATGGAAAAATAATTACCTGAAGACGGAAAAAAAAGGAGTAACAGAAAAGGTGCAACGAATTACCACGAAATAAACAAGCAAAATGAGCAAGGAAATCACAAAAAATCCGATCCCAGCACAACAAAAACCCAAAAATGAGAACAAAATTCTCACAAATTCCATCAAAACAAACACAATTCTAAAAAATAAAAGATCCAATACCCAGATGAAAAAAACAACCAAAAGACACAAAAATGGAAGAATAATTACCTGAAGACGGAAAAAAATGAGTAACAGAAAAGGTGCAACGAATTACCACGAAATAAACAAGCAAAATGAGCAAGAAAATCACAAAAAATCCAATCCCGGCACAACAAAAACCCAAAAATGAGATCAAAATTCTCACAAATTCCATCAAAATAAATACAATTCTAAAAAATAATAGATTCAATACCCAGAATAAAAAAACAACCAAAAGACACAAAAATGGAAGAATAATTACCTGAAGACGGAAAAAAAGGAGTAACAGAAAAGGTCCAATGAATTACCACGAAATAAACAAGCAAAATGAGCAAGGAAATCACAAAAAATCCAATCCCGGTACAACAAAAACACAAAAATCAGATCAAAATTCTCA
Source organism: Anacardium occidentale (assembly GCA_026122585.1). NCBI lineage: Eukaryota > Viridiplantae > Streptophyta > Magnoliopsida > Sapindales > Anacardiaceae > Anacardium > Anacardium occidentale. The sequence continues at coordinate 3,058 of JAJEJH010001246.1, read as the reverse complement.
CAAATTCCATCAAAACAAACACAATCCTAAAAAATAAAAGATCCAATACCCAGATCAAAAAAACAACCAAAAGACACAAAAATGAAAGAATAATTGCCTGAAGACGGAAAAAAAGGAGTAACAGAAAAGGTGCAACGAATTACCACGAAATAAACAAGCAAAATGAGCAAGGAAATCACAAAAAATTCAATCCCGGCACAACAAAAACCCAAAAATCAGATCAAAATTCTCACAAATTCCATCAAAATAAAGACAATTCTAAAAAATAATAGATTCAATACCCAGAATAAAAAAACAACCAAAAGACACAAAAATGGAAGAATAATTACCTCAAGATGGAAAAAAAGGAGTAACAGAAAAGGTCCAACGAATTACCACGAAATAAACAAGCAAAATGAGCAAGGAAATCCCAAAAACTCCAATCCCAACATAACAAAAACACAAAAATCAGATCAAAATTCTCACAAATTCCATCAAAACAAACACAATCCTAAAAAATAAAAGATCCAACACCCAGAACAAAAAAACAACCAAAAGACACAAAAATGGAAGAATAATTAGCTGAAGACGGAAGAAAATGAGTAACAGAAAAGGTGCAACGAATTACCACGAAATAAACAAGCAAAATGAGCAAGGAAATCACAAAAAATCCAATCTCGGCACAACAAAAACCCAAAAATCAGATCAAAATTCTCACAAATTCCAACAAAACAAACACAATTCTTAAAAATAAAAGATCCAATACCCAGATGAAAAAAACAACCAAAAGACACAAAAATGGAAGAATAATTACCTCAAGACGGAAAAAAAGGAGTAACAGAAAAGGTCCAACAAATTACCACGAAATAAACAAGCAAAATGAGCAAGGAAATCACAAAAACTCCAATCCCAACACAACAAAAACACAAAAATCAGATCAAAATTCTCACAAATTCCATCAAAACAAACACAATTCTAAAAAATAAAAGATCCAATACCTAGATGAAAAAAACAACCAAAAGACACAAAAATGGAAGAATAATTACCTGAAGACGGAAAAAAAGGAGTAACAGAAAAGGTGCAACGAATTACCACGAAATAAACAAGCAAAATGAGCAAGGAAATCACAAAAAATCCGATCCCGGCACAACAAAAACACAAAAATCAGATCAAAATTCTTGCAAATTCCATCAAAACAAACACAATTCTAAAAAATAAAAGATCCAATACCCAGATCAAAAACACAACCAAAAGACACAAAAATGGAAGAATAATTACTTGAAGACGGAAAAAAAGGAGTAACAGAAAAGGTGCAACGAATTACCACGGAATAAACAAGCAAAATGAGCAAGGAAATCACAAAAAATCCAATCCCGGCACAACAAAAACCCAAAAATCAGATCAAAATTCTCACAAATTCCATCAAAATAAATACAATTCTAAAAAATAATAGATTCAATACCCGGATGAAAAAAACAACCAAAAGACACAAAAATGGAAGAATAATTACCTGAAGACGGAAAAAAAGGTGAAAAAGAAAAGGTGCAACGTAAGTACCTGGAAATAAACAAGCAAAATTAGCAAGGAAATTACAAAAAATCCAATCCCAGCACAACAAAAACCTGAAAGCCAGATCAAAATTCTCACAAATTCTAAAAAAATAAACACAATTCTAAAAAAAATGAAAGATTATATACCCAGATTAAAAAAACAACCAAAAGACACAAAAGCGGAAGAATAATTACCTGAAGACGGAAAAAAAGGTGAAAAAGAATATGAGCAACGTAATCACCTGGAAATAAACAAGCAAAATGAGCAAGGAAATCACAAAAAATCCGATCCCAGCACAACAAAAACCCAAAAGTCAGATCACAATTCTCACAAATTCTAACAAAACAAACACAATTCTAAAAAAAAAAAGATTATATACCCAGATTAAAAAAACAGCCAAAAGACACAAAAACGGAAGAATAATTACCTGAAGACAGAAAAAAAGGTGAAAAGGAAAAGGTGCAAGTAAGTACCTGGAAATAAACAAGCAAAATGAGCAAGGAAATCACATAAAAATGCAATCCCAGCACAACAAAAAGCCAAAAATCAGATCAAAATTCTCAAAAATTGCAACAAAAGAAACGCAATGCTAAAAAAAATAAAAGATTATATACCAAGATTAAAAAAAACAGCCAAAAGACACAAAAGCGGAAGAATAATTACCTGAAGACGGAAAAAAAGGTGAAAAAGAATATGAGCAACGTAATCACCTGGAAATAAACAAGCAAAATGAGCAAGGAAATCACAAAAAATCCGATCCCAGCACAACAAAAACCCAAAAGTCAGATCACAATTCTCACAAATTCTAACAAAACAAACACAATTCTAAAAAAAAAAAGATTATATACCCAGATTAAAAAAACAGCCAAAAGACACAAAAACGGAAGAATAATTACCTGAAGACAGAAAAAAAGGTGAAAAAGAAAAGGTGCAACGTAAGTACCTGGAAAAAACAAGCAAATTTAGCAAGGAAATCACAAAAAATCCAATCCCAGCACAACAAAAACCTGAAAGCTAGATCAAAATTCTCACAAATTCTAACAAAACAAACACAATTCTAAAAAAATGAAAGATTATATACCCAGATTAAAAAAACAGCCAAAAGACACAAAAGCGGAAGAATAATTACCTGAAGACGGAAAAAAAGGTGAAAAAGAATATGAGCAACGTAATCACCTGGAAATAAACAAGCAAAATGAGCAAGGAAATCACAAAAAATCCGATCCCAACACAACAAAAACCCAAAAGTCAGATCACAATTCTCACAAATTCTAACAAAACAAACACAATTCTAAAAAAAAAAAGATTATATACCCAGATTAAAAAAACAGCCAAAAGACACAAAAACGGAAGAATAATTACCTGAAGACAGAAAAAAAGGTGAAAAAGAAAAGGTGCAACGTAAGTACCTGGAAAAAACAAGCAAATTTAGCAAGGAAATCACAAAAAATCCAATCCCAGCACAACAAAAACCTGAAAGCTAGATCAAAATTCTCACAAATTCTAACAAAACAAACACAATTCTAAA
>JAJEJH010001245.1:0-35852 GCA_026122585.1 Anacardium occidentale | reverse complement strand
TCTCAATCTGCTCTCTGACAATCTCATACTGTAGCTTTCTTTGAACTGAAATGTTGGATAAGGCCACACACCTACTCAATGCATCAACCACCACATTGGCTCTTCCTGGGTGGTACTTGATTTCACACTCGTAGTCTTTTACCAACTTTAACCACCTTTTTTGTTTCATATTGAGCTCTTTCTGAGTGAAGAAGTATTTCAGACTCTTATAGTCTGAATAGATACTACACTTAACTCTATACAAGTAATGTCTCCAAATCTTCAGGGCAAACACGACTACAGCTAACTCCAAGTCGTGGGTAGGGTATCTCAACTTATGATCTCTTAATTACCTAGAGGCATAGGCAATGACCCTACCAGATTGGATCAGAACTACTCTGATCCCTTGATGGGATGTATCTGTATAAATATCAAACTCTACCCCTCCTGAGGTAGTGCCAACACTAGAGTGCTAGTCAACCTCTGCTTGAGCTCCTGAAAACACGTCTCGCACTCCTCTGTCCACACAAAAGGAATCTCTTTCCTGGCCAAGGCAGTGCGAGGTCTCATTAGACTCGAGAACCTCTCAATGAATCTCTTGTAGTAGCCTATTAAACCAAGGAAACTTCACACTTCTTTCACTGTCTATAGCCTCAGCCAACTCAATATAGCCTCCATTTTGTTGGGGTCCACTGATATGCCCTCTACTGACACCACATGGCCTAGAAATGCCACTCTGTCAAGCCAAAACTCACACTTAGAGAACTTGGCGAAAAGATGTCTGTCTCTCAGCCTTTGAAGCATAAATCTGAGGTATTCCTCATGCTTTGCTACACTTCTAGAATACACCAGAATATCATCAATAAACATCACTACGAACCAGTCAAGGCAATCATGAAACACCTAGTTCATCAGATCTATAAAGATTATTAGGGCATTTGTCAATCCAAATAGCATCAATACAAACTCATAATGCCCATATTTGTTCCTAAATGCAGTCTTGGGGATATCCCTATCTGCCACTCTAACTTGATAGTAGCCTGATCTCAAGTCAATCTTGGAAAATACAACTACGCCTCTCAACTGATCAAAGAGGTCATCTATCCTTGGCAGGGGATACTTATTCTTCATAGTGACTCTATTCAGCTCATTGTAGCCAATACGCATCTTCATTGACCCATTTTTCTTCTTTACAAATAAAATTGGAGCTTCCCAAGGTGAACAGCTTGGCCTGATAAATCTCTTGTCTGCCAACTCTTGCAGTTGCTTCTCGTTTGGAAAGATGCCAGAAAACTCTCTGACTACTGGTACCTCCTCGATACTTGGTCCCACTACACTACTGCATACTACATTGACCAAGTTTCTTATACAACCTTTGCTCAGCAATTTACTCACATGAACACAAGAGATCATCATGCTATCGACTCTGCCCTCACCAAATACAAACTGATCAGGGCCTATATAGAATCTAACATTCTTTCTTCCACAATCTATCTCTGCACTGTATTTCCTCAAGAAATACATCCCTAAGATCATGTCAAAGTCTACTAATTTCAGTAGAATCAAATCTATACTCATCTATCTACCCAGTATCTCTATCTCCTGATCTACCAGGACTCTATCACTCACCACAAATCCCTCATCTGACATCTCTACATGGATACTCCTATTGGCCACACTAGGGTCAACCCCTAATCTTTCCACTACACTCCGTGTTATAAAGTTATGTGTGGCTCCACAATCAATCAAAACAAAAAGAGGAGTATCAAAATAAAGTAACTGACCAGTTACTGCATGGGGAATGACCTCTGCCTGCTCTTAGCAAATAACATACACTCTGGCTCTGCTTCCGCCTACACTTGAAGGACTAGTACTTTTCCTAGGTGCTCCACCACCGGATCTAGGGACATCAGCTCTACCTCTCTCTATACCAACTTTACCTCTACTCGGTCCAACACCAGCTCTATCTTTGGCTGGACACTCTACAATCCTGTGCCCTGACTGATGACACCCATAACACACTATCTGACCGGCTAAGCACTCTCCTGAATGACGCTTGTCACATCTGACACATTGAGACAACTGGGTTGTAGTTCTCTGTCTCTAAAATCCTTTAGTTGATCTTTTTGCTGACATCAGTCTCTTGCCTCTGTCTTCTGTCCTCTCAACTGCTCTACTCATGGCACTTATTCTCTATAAATCAACCTTTAATCTGAGCGTTCTCCCCAATGCATCATTGAATCTCTGAGGAGGATCTTCTCTTATCATTACATCCTTGGCTATTGTAAGATGTAAGCCGTGGATGAATTTCTACACTCTGCCCATCTCAGTCCCTAACAAACTTGGAACAAACAGTGACAAAGCATTGAACTTCGTGGCGTACTCTTTAACTGAATTAAACCTCTGAGTCAAATCAATAAACTCTTGGGCCTTAGCATAAAAGCATCTCTGTGTTTCTATATTCTACATCGAATAATTGCCTGAACTCTACCCATGTTAACCGCTCTTTGTTGATAGAGGTTTTGGCTAAACCTCACCAAACTTTGGCATCACCTCTCAGAAGGAACACTGCGTATCTAACTTTCTCTCTCTCTGATAACGTGAAGAGTCCCATTACACTCTCCACTGACTCTACCCATTCCTCTACCACTACTGGATCTTTGGATCCACTAAATTTCAAAGGTTGAAAGGACCCTGGCAAATGGTAGATAGGATGCAGTCTGTCTGAAGAACTAGTGCTAGCTATCTCTATGCTCATGCCCTGACTGTACTCTTTGTAACCAACTGGAAATCAATATCTCTCTCTGACTGACTGTGGCTGAGATTAAAATTGTGGCTGTGACTGAGGCTGAGACTGAGACTGTACTTGTTTTCTTCTTGGTATTTGATAACTCTCATACTGGGATGGTGTTACTCTGACTGGTTCTTATACATTACCCACGACAGCTTATTGAAGACTTTCTCTGACTACCTCTCTCATCATTTCTCTTAACTCTACTGGCCTTATAGACACATGGAAGAAACTCTGAGATCACCGCCTATCACTAACACTCATAGGACGGGCGGGAGAACTACTATCTGCCTCATATATGTAAATAGGGACATACTCTTCTCTATCTATAGCATCACTAATAAACATGGGGTTAGAAACACATAACACACATAACTGAAAATAATACCTAACTAGTGTTGTGAGAAGGGTCTGGACGATGGTTGCGAGGGAGAGAAAACAAGCTTCACACACTTACAACTCACAAACCTATACAAATGGCTTAGAGAACTGTTTTGATATCAACAATATAGGACCTGCCGTCACACATACCCCTGTTGTTGAATAATATCATTTCTTTTCTTTTTATTAATATACTGGAAATTAGGTACACGCGACAGGAATCCTATGAAAAGAAATCTACTGCTAAATACAACTGAATACACATGTGGAAACGTAACTGTAACTGAAATATACAATGATACAATGGGCCCATAGTGGCCTAATCATAACTATATATATATTGTTTCTGTACAATGTTCTTATATCAGAGTAAATACAAAATTTACAATTTTAGACCAACAGACTAAAGCTGAAATTACATACTAAAGACTGTGTGGGGTCCTCTCCGTCAGCCTCGTCCACCCGCTCTACACCAACAGTACACACACCTGAAAAGGAAGGAAGAAGGAAATGGATGAGTCATAAAGATCACCCAGTAAATGATCCTTACTTCACTCAACCCAAGCACACAACACACAAGCATACATATCTGGCCTTGGCCCTAACATCTATCTAATCGCTTGTTGGCGCTAGATATCGCTTATTCTGATTACTGCTTAACTGATTAACTGATTCTCATTATTACCTTATGTCATGATTTATATGTCATATCATGCTAACTGAAAATAATTGAATATGCACGCATCTGAATCTATGTATCCAGAGATACCTGTTGTGCTGATCAGGCTGATGAACACAGGGATTCGATATCTTGGCCATGTGGGCTGAACAGTCTAACTAAGGGCTAGAAAGGTGAATATAAAATACTGGACGATCTGACTAGTGTCAAAAGGCTGGAATCCCATAGATGCCCCCTCAAGTTTACCCAAAACTCTAACCTGGATATCAGGTTCTAAATGTTAAATGCTAATGAATTCAGATCCCTTGATCCTCTCCCATGCTACATGACATGCTATGAAATGCTCCTGCAACCTTTATTATCTGATTTCATGTTTATCTGATGCTTATTACCCATTAGAAGGGTTACCCATTCTTTATATTTTATTTTACTGCTTAATCTGGAAAATTCTGTTACTGCATGGGCGTATGGGCAAGGCACACGAGCGTGCATGGTAGAGGCACACGGGCGTGTGCCCAGACGTACAGGGTCGTGTGTTGGCCATGCAGTCGGTCGTGCTCACTTCTAAAAATTCTACGTAAAACTTTAAAATAACTGGCACACGGTCGTGTCCCTCAGGACACACGGGCGTGCATCTGTAAACCAAGCCATGCACACTTCATGCACAAGGGCGTGTCCTTGTAAACACAAAGGCACACGAGCGTGCTCATACGGGCACACAAGCGTGTGTCTTGCTCTACATCAACAACACTCACCTAGAAATGCAGGAAACCCATCCATTTCTCAACCAAACTCAAATTAACCTATAACAATCATTCTAGGCACTTCAAAAAGCACACAAAGCATTCCAATTTCATCATTCATCCATCTCAACTCATTCCACCATGAAAATCGCTCTTTCTCTCACATAAACACACACAAGCAAAACAAGCATGGTTCCTAGGTGGAAATCATCATCTCATGCATCATTTCATCACATATCAACATATAAACATCTCATAACATGCTGGAAACGTAAACAAATATTTTCAAGCATCAACAATCATCAAATGCAAGCTTGGAAACTCAAGGAAGAAGTAAGGAAACACTTACCTCTTGCCATGACTGTTGGAATCTCTCTTTTTATCTATTCTCTTCCTTTTCTAGCTGGATTAGGAGTTGTTTGAAGCTGAAAATCTGGTCTAGGGCTAGGAGCAACTGAAAATAGAAGGAAACTCGACTGAAATGGGATAAAAGCTGGGTGAGAAACATTAAATCTCCCATCTCTCTCTTTTCTACACACCTGTACGGGCGTGCAGGGCACAGTGCACGGGAGTACACAAGGGAAAATGATAACAATTCATCTCTCACGCTTCGTATGATTCTCGCATGATTGAAACCTCCCAAAGAGAATCATACGAAAACCACACAGGCTCTGGAAACTGACTATCTCACCCCTAAACTCTTCTAGACTCCCAATCTATTTTTAAATTTCACATCTAACCCCAAAACTTTACCCCTAAGGGATTTTCTAATCCTAGGATGCTACATTAACTGATAGTTAGCAATACAGACAAAATATATAATACCAGAGATATAAGTATGTACAAAATAGTATACATATAATATAAGAAGTAAATTTACAAAATAAACCATAACAGAATGGTAAAAAAAGATGACAAAATAAAGAATATCAGAAAGAGAACTTAGTAAGTTAAGCTGCATTGCTCAGATTCCTCTTTATACTGGGTTGTTTACATATACTCATATTCTTATTTACGACATAGCATAAGGTAGTATTCGAATAGTAAGTTAAGCTAGAGAGGAATACATTATGAGATCAGAAATAAACTAAGTTAAATATATCAGATGAATAATCAGATTAGTTATAGGTAAAGTAGAGTCTATTAAGCTAGTAACTAGATATACAGTAATGAAATAGAAACAGAGTAAATAGAACATGAAAAGAAAGAGAATAGAGAATAAGCTAAGAAAAGAACTTAAACAGTGAGTTCAATAGTAAAATTAGCTAGAGTAGAAGAAGCTATTAGGTTATCAGAGAACTTAGTTAAGTTCATCAGCTTAGTAGTACACTAGTGATATATTAGCTTAAAGCCTACCCGAGGGTAGAGATAGGAGATGTTTACTGAGTGACTTGTCACTCATCTGCTATAGTTTTCTTTTTTTGTAGGATGAGTTAGGAAGCGGAGTTTAGAGCGCGAGATAACTGGAGATTGGGATACAATTTGAATGGTTTCTTACCTGATGTTTTTATTTTTATATATGTATGTATATATGTATTCAGTTTTCAGTAGATAGCATATTGACTTGTATGTTTATAATGCTCATGCATATGAGATGAACAATATCATTTATGTTTTTAGATATTAATATTAGCAATAAAATATGAGTTTTACTCAGGATACTGTACAATGGGTTTCAACATTCCACCAGATGTCATTTATAAACTTTTGCACATGTATTTTAGTGAAGTAGAAATTGTGTAGGACTCCTACTGTATGTACTAATAAAAACTTCTTTTCTCAGAAAATATAGTAACTTATTATTGTTTTGATAATAAACCTATATAATATAGTAACAATAGTACATACGGTAGCAGAGTCCTATATACACCTAGAAAAAATATTGCAACAGAGTTCTTTTCACATACATTATATACAAATTAATTATAGTGGCTCCATTTCATTTCCAACAAGTTTTCAAATATAAAAAGAAACCAATTTGAAGTAAGAAAGGGTAGAGATTACATTGCACGACCAAGCTTACATTTCTATTGCTCTTTTTTGCTCTTTCTCTCACTAAACTTATTCATGATATATCCTTGAGAGACTTTGTACTTATTGATGTGTATCAGATTACCTTAAGACATTTCCCACAAACATATTCTTGAATTCAAACTGAAAGGGTGAAATCTTTATTAACTACTATAAAAGGAAAATTTCATTGGATAAAAGCTATTATCTTCAGGGTTTGAAGATAGTGAAAACTTTAATTGAGTTTAACTGAAGAAGAAGACATAGAATACTTGTGTTCAAAGCTACAAATCCCTATAAACTAGTTGAGCAAACTTCTCTCTGCTATTATCTCTTATATTTGGATCAATTGTTTATATGTTTGATTACTTGTGTTGACTTACATTCTCATTTACATCTTTTGCATAATTAAATTGATCATATTCACATTGAAATTGTGTTTAGAACAATCTTTATTTTAGGCAAAAAGTTTTTAAAGTATAAATAGTTTTTTAAAATCCTATTCACCATTTTCTAGGATTACTTTTTTAGTTAAAAGGTTTTATAGTTTCTATCCTCTATGAGGATGGTTGGTAAGGTATTAGCATACCTTTGAGATAAAACATCAATAACATTGATTCGAAGATTAGTCACCTATAATATGAAAAAAATTAAAGTCAACTATTATCATTGAGTCATGAATAAGGTTTATAAAAATCCATTGTTATTTGCCTAGCCTATATATGGTGTTTTGAGGTGGAAAGGTTTCCCTACGATGAGATATCAATGAGGTTAAGCTAGATATCAGTCGACTACAACACAAAAAAGTCAAATAATATGAATTCATCATGATAAACCATTTGAAAAATAAAAAATTATATACCTCACTTGTGTAGCCTATTTTGAAATGGTAGGGTTTACCGATAATGGAACATCAATGAGGTCGTTCTGGATGTCAGTTCCTAGAACACATAAAAAAAATAGTTAGTTAAACATATTAACATTACAAATACAAATGTTACAAAACAATAGTCATGTACCTAGTGGAAGGGTCTACTTGTGACGGGACATCAACAAGGTCAATCCCAATGTCAGTTGCCTATAATACAAAAAAATAAAAAGCAATTAAACATCGATACATTGCAAACGCAGATGTTAAATACAACCATTACATATTGTGTCGTGCACATTGTTTTCAGACTCAACATACTCAAAATAGGGACCCTCATCAACCCTCACCCCCCATAACACGATGAATAATATTTAATTGAAACATTTGGTAATGACATAATTAAAATTAATATATTTATTTCCATTGTGCTGACTTTGTAAGCAGAATAAGCCTCGATTAGACTGAGTCGACCCTCCATTTATGTTAGTTGTCATTGCATTTCATTTAATTGTCTCTGTATCTTATGTAGTTGTTCTTGTAAACTAAGTTTAATACTACCCCATTTGTTTGTAATATCTATCGATTGCTCTTATGCAGGGGTTTCGACGGTAGGTGTGTTGACTATACGGGGCCTGAGAATAAGATTATTGATTATCGGCTACATCAAGGTGTTGGTGGCAAGTTGCCTTTGACAATTAAATATATGATAATAAAATTTTTTATTATTTTTAAATTTAATTAATATAAATTAAAGTGAAAAATATTGAATAAAATTTTAAGAATAAAATATTATTTAATTTGAAAATATTATTGTCTTTTTAATAATTTTATAAAAAATTTAATAAACAAAAAATAATTTAACTTTTTTAAAAATTTAATAGGTCAAATTTTATTATTTTAGCCAATATTTGGTGATAAAAGACCTAATGGCGTTTAATAAATTGAAGGTTTTCTTACAGTTTATTTGATTTATAAATAGTTTTAGAATTTAATTTATATTAGGGCAAATGATTTAATACCCTCATAGATTGTTTAAAAGATAAATTTATTTTTATTAATTTTTAAAAATTTAAATATTAATTCATAAATTAAAATTAACAATTAATTATAATGATAATTGTTAAATTTTAATGATAAAAAATACATTTTTATCTATGATGATAAAAAGAATTTAAAAAATAATAAATTAATAAAAATATTAATTATTTTTAAAATTATTTTTTAATTTTTTATATTATTATTTTTTAATTTTTTATATTATTATTATAATTTTTTGGTTACAAATATTAGGAAAATCAAATAAAAAATACTTCACAACTAAATGTTTAAAATTTTGAAAATTGACAATTATCTTTAGAGAAACCGAGGCGTTAACTCCATTATCCGTACTCCAGAAAATAGGATGGTCCACGTGGCGAACTGCAGTTGGCACTATATTTTAAAAAATTCTGTACGATAACAAAGGATAGAACCTCTCATTACACCAGAAACAAAAACAGAGCCCTGATTGCTTCACCTGACCTTACCAAAAGGTGGGAGAAGGAGAGAAACGTTACCAATACGCCAGCGTTTCGTCTCTTCTCTTCTCTCATCTCGTCTCCTTTACTTTGGCTCTCTTCATTCCTTGCTTCCCTCTCCAGAACAAGAAGGAAGAGAAAAGAAAAGAAAGTATTCGCTCATTTTCCAACGATTTATGTTAAAGATAAATTTGGATCGTTTTGATTAAGATGATGGTGGCAAATAATGCCTTTGATTTATGGGAAAACGACTCCTTTTTTTCTGCAGCTGAGGAGGTTCAAGAATCAACTGATATGTATGTTGTTTTGATTTTTTATCTGGATTTGTCCTTTTTTTTTTTTATGCTCGATTTTTATATTCATGGTTTATTTTACTGGTTTTGATGGTATCTGCATGGATTATTTTCGGTGGAATAGCTTGTTTGAGCTGGGGATGTGTAAATTCGATTATTTGATGGGTTTTGTGATGTAGGTTTGAGACTTCTTAGGTGGAGATTCAAGCAATTCTAATTCTGAGGCTGAAAATATTTGTTTAGCTATTATATTTTTTGCTTTATTGGTTTGATTTCATGTTATTTTTGTACTCTAATTATATAGCAGTGAAAGTACTCCTTTTGATTTTTTATTTATTCATTAATTTAGTTTGAGTTCTGTGAGAATGTGTTACAGGGCATTCTGAGAAGAAAACATTTAAGTTTGTCATTTCTTGCACTAATTTTTGGCAATTTGGTGGGGCTAGAATTGGGAGGGATGTGTTTTTGGGTCATGTTACAGGGATTCCTACTACTTCTAACAATTTAGACGACTCTATTCTTATTTTTCGAATTGGAAGTGAGAAGTTAGATGTTATGATTCTGCCTTCCAAGTTTATTTGATTCAATATTTCAAATTTTGCTTGTTACTTGCAAGTTATACCTTTCTCTTTTGTAAGTTTGATGTTCTTCTCAGTATTCATTATCCATAGCGGGAGGTATTTTTGTTAATTTAGAGTAGTTATAATATAGATTTGCCATTGGTTTTGGTTGTTGGTTATGTGTACTGTATATGCAGTTAAGATGAACACACAAAAGAATCAGCTTTGTGTAATTTAGAGCTATCTAAATTATTCTGTGATTGTAATGATAATAGAGATTTCCTAATTTTACTACTTTATTTGTTTTTTCCTGATCTTTTTTGGTTGTTTGTAGAATGGAATCAGCATACAGATTGTGGATAAGAGAAAGGAGAGAAGGGCTAAAACAAGAGGATTTAGATGAACTCTTTAGGGAGCTCCAAACGGCTTTAGGTACTGCTAAATGGCAGGTATGTTTCCTTTTCTGATGAAACCCTTTATTTCCTCTGCTCACCAAAATTATGACAGACTTTAACTCTTTTTAGTGATCCTAACTTCTTCTCTACCTAGTAAAATTTCCTGCTTTTTTTTTATGCATTATTGTTTTTTGTAAGGAAAAAAATTTCCTGGAACAATAAATTTGTACTTTCTTTCAGGTCTTTATACGTGTTATAATTTTTTATTGTACATTTCTTGTGATTTAGCAAAACTTTCAGATTAAGTTTCCTTGATTATCTTTTGTTGTCTAATCAACTTCCACAAATATTGATTTTGTCTTCTTGAACTGTGAATGTGGAATCAGTTGGAAGAATTTGAAAGGACTGTCAGGTTGAGTTACAGCCATCGTTGCAATGACAATGCATCAGCTAGGCACAGACAATTCATCGCTGCCATTGAGAACCAAATTTCACACGTAGAAGCAGCATTAAAAAAATCTTTTAGTGAGGAAGGAAAGCAACCCCTTCGATGGATAAACTTGGACAAAGAAGAATGCGATGATTTAGCCCTGTTTCTCTCCGGGAATTCCCCAACCTCATCTTCTGTGAAAGATGAATGCAACAGGTCCAGGTCTCCTGTGAAAATCTCACATTTGGACAACGGCCACCACAGAAGAGATGCAAGACTGAACTTAGATGCTTTCTGCCCTGTAGAAAATTCTGATGAATTAGAAGTTTTAAGAGATGCTTTCAGCATCAATAGAAATAGTGAGCATGAAGATGAATCTGCTGGAACAAGCAATGACATAATCTGTAAATCAGATAGAGGAAATGGTGCTAGGAGAACATGGAGTTCACCAAATTTCAATGCATTGAAGATTGTAATTGCTGATGAAGCTAGAGAAAATAACAAATTAATGCAATGTGTGGAGTCCCGACGTAAGGAAAAAGGTTTCAAGCCTTTTTTTTGGAAGCAGTGTTGTGTGGAACATCCACGAGCAAGGGGAGTCATTAATTTGTTCAATCAGGTAACACTTGCCTGCATTACTCAGCTATACTCTATAAACTTGTATTTTTCTGTTTAGTGATCGATAAGTTTGTAACTTGAGAGTTGAGCATGACATAATTGATTGATGTCCCAGGGAATCTAATATTCTTGATGTCCTGCAGCTCTTTGGTGGAGTTCAAAGACAGGGGCAAAATCCTGTGCTTCTGCAGTTTAATCATTCTGTTCAACTTATGCTTGTATTGATGCTGACAGTTTTCTTGATTGGTGAGCTATTGACTATGTGAATTATTTTAATGGTACAACCAAATGACAATTCTGTGATTGGGACTGCATGTATTCTTTTGTTTTATTGATTATTATTTGGAGATGAATTTAATTTTCATGACAATTAACTGACTGTGTCAAAACTGATCAATAAGATTATTCTTGCTTTAGGGAAATTAAGTTGCATTCTCTACTAGATGCTATTTGAGTACTTAGCTCTGTCTTATGTGATTATTTTTAGATTATCTAAATCTTTTGAACTTGTTATATATATTAAAGCAACTTTATGGATGAAATTGTTTATAGATCATTTAAGATTCTGTATAAATTATGAGGATGGTAATGTGTACATGGCATTCTTGTTGCATACATAATTACAAGGACTGGGGAGTGAAGGGGCAACAGATTTTTGCTGTTTAGGAAGGGCAGTATTGTTGAGGAAGATCAAATATAATTTGAAACTTTCAGTAAAAAAAATAACAAATTTTGACTTCTGGGCTGCACCCTTCCCGATTCCTCCAGAAACTATGCTGTTTTACAACATATATTAATTAGGCCTCCATGCCAATGACCATTTGTTTTGCGCCTGGGGGCATAAAGGGCCCCTTTATATATGGTTTCACTGCCTTCTAAGTACATTTGAGTTGATGGCAGTGAATCTGATCATTTTGTGCTGTACCACTTAAAACACACTGTGAATACTTTTAGCAAAGTTAATATCATTTGTTATATGAAGGTACCACTTTGGAAAGAAAGGTTCTAGAAACAAGTTTGTTTAATGTTATAAGTTCTTTTGCCCTGAGCTTGACTTTTTTTTTTTTTCTCTTAACTTTGGTAAAATTAACTTGCAAATTGTGGACAATGGCATATGAAAGGGAAAATCTGAGAGGGCTTTGAATCAGTAATATTTATATCTGCTGTTAATTGTTTTTGCTTGTTTTTCAACAGAACAAGCTAATGAGGCATTCTCATTTTTTTTTGATTCTGCAGTGCCGTTTCTGCTTTATTCAACATAAGAACAAGTGGTAGTTTACTGTGCATGATCAAGATCAGCGGTAACCGTAGTGCCTCAGCAACTCAAAATTTTGTTACTTATAAATTCTCTGTTTAATCATCTGTATAGTAATGTTCTTCATCGTAGTCATTCGCTGGTTAACAGTTTTGATCATATTCTCTTTAATATTTAATCAAAGAATTAAAAAAAAAAAAAAAAGAATTCTGCATTGATGCTTTGCATATGATTTTCTTCATTTGCAATCAGATGGTTAATGACACCTCAATACTTACAGTGTAATTTACACCGAGCAAATTTATGTGTGGGGGAGTTGGGAGGACTATACGTTTCTTTTTTGAACCAGTAAATCTAATAATTTTGAACTTAGAACTGATAGAATTGTCAGGCAAAAAGTGAAGGTACCCTCTCGCAAGTGTAGGGAGGTTCTTTCTCATGTTATATCTAAAGATTATTAGCACCCATGTAAATGTTTCCAATTACTATTTGTTAGTATTCTGTAACATCCCAATTGTTTTTTTCGCTTCTAGGTTCTTGGAATTGTTTTAGAATTTAATTCATTCATCTCTGGAATCTGCAGGAAATGGAGATACTCATGAAACCAGAAATGCCTGCAGGTGGAGGATGCTGGAAATTCCACGAAACTGTCCAGTCCTTGTATGGTTATGGAAGTAACCTAAATCTCGTCAAAACAGGCATACAAACTAGAAACAGGGTCGGCTTTCATTTTAGATTTTGTGTGCCATGCCATGGAAGCTGTAAATTGAGTTATATAGTTGTAAACATATTGTTCTAAGATGAATTGATTGCTGACGATCCCATTTGAATTTAGCTTCAAACCGATTATAGATGAATTACAGAAGGAAAATCAATCACGCGTAAGGGCCAAAGCCATGACTTCTTATGTATAATTTTGTATGCTCGTGTAATTTCAGTAGGGTCTTACTCTTGTCTCTATATTTGATCCCGCAATGCAGTAATGAGAATCCAATGCCACAAGGACATAATTAGCCAATTTTTTTGAGATTTATTCCCTATCAAGTTAGCAACTTTAGTTTGCATAGCTTGCAGCAGTCGTGTGAAAGTCTAGTCAAATATGAGCTTGATATTACATGGCTCAGTGAGTTTGTAAGTGTAGGGATTGATTCGAATAAAATAATAATAAATTTTAAATCTTATATTTATATTTTTTTCAAATTTTATTTATTAACTTTGAATGGAAGAGGTAAGTGATAAATACAAACGTTGTGAAGTTTAAATTAATTTTAAAAAATTGAGGAGTTAAAAATATTTGAAAAAAAATTAAAAAGTTAAAAATAATTTTTAAGCTGAGTTTGAGTAATGTATTTCTGCCTTAAGTTCAAGTTTCATATAAATATTAATCAAATCTAGTTTAAGTCGACCACTGCTGGATTTGGCTCTCAACTCCTGTGATCCTCCACTTGCGAGCCAGCCATCTACTTGATCCAGCGTTGTTCCTCGGCATTCCTTTTCTCTCCACACTGTTCTTTGCTTCTATTAACTTGTCCAATGCATTCTATTCTGCTCCACCGCAGGGTAATTGGATCTCGATGCAGTTACCCGTGGAATTGCAAAAGATTACAGTGAAGACTGGAATCCAAGTGAAAGTTTGAAACCGAAATTTCTGAAATGTTCACTCTAACAAGTTCTCAACCTTGGAAACTAAGCCACTTGTGATTCTGAAGAGGAACTGCCATGTTTGAGCAATTGGGAAGGGAAAGCTACTTTAGTTTGAGCTCCGGTGAATACAGTATTATATAGTGTCTTGCTCATTTCATCGACCAAGTCCACCCTTTTTCTTCAGAGAAATTGCCATTGCATTTTCTTAAGTCCCAGTCCGGGTCTGAAATCATTGGTAGCAATCCCACATATTTCTTTTATCCCCTCTATCACTGTAGACTCCATCTCCGAAGAAGCATCTTATTTCTCAAATAACGCAAGAATTTTACATATGAAATTTCCCATCATATGTAATACACTTTCTGTGAAGAATATTACATGTGATCCTGGAAAGAAAATGCTGATGGTTTTTGTGTCTGAAATTGTTGAGAAGATGCTGATGTTTATTGTTTTTGAAATTGTGTTGAAGTGTTATGTGAAAATGTTTATATGTTTAACAGAGTTATTTTTTGTGTAAGGAGAATAAGTAACGGCAAAGTGACGGCGTCAAGAAAACAAGTGAAACGGAGTGTTTCACATATAGGCTACTTGAAATAAAGGTTTAGTATTCTTTTTCTTGTTCGAGAATCTTCTTCTTCTCTTGCTGGTGCTGCTATCAGGAGAAAGTTCAATTGGAGGGAAAAGGTGCAACTTGCAGTTTCAGTTAGAAGATCTACGGTCTGAATTTTTGTTAATAGTTGTTATCGTACGGTAGATAAAATTAGTACAGCTGTATTGTTCAGATTTTTTTCTTTGTAATTGATATAAAAACCCTATTTTGTTTCTTTAATAAAAATTGAGAGGAATTTCAGAAATTTCAGAGTGCAGTTGTTGTATTGAGTTCTTGGCTGCTGTTTGGAATCTGTATTTTCAAGTTTTTAGTTCTTTCTTTCATAGTATCAGAGCCGTGTGACTAACGTCAATGGCTAATGTGTTTGACTCACCAAATTTGTCAGGTCAAAGTGTGGATACTGATGTAGAAGTAGTGATGCCTTAGTTTGGTAATTTTGCTGTTTCAAGTCTTCAAATAGTCAATCCAAGACTTAATGAAGAAAACTACCGATACTGGAGGGCTCAAGTGCTATTCATGGTTGGAGCTCATGGTCTCGAAGAGCACTTGACAGGTTTGGTTTCGTGTCCTGCGCCTTGTATTTATGTGAAAGATGGTTCTGATTTGACTTTATTAAAAAAGGCTAATCCTGAATATCTGAAATGGAAGAAGTTTGATAAATTGCTTATTAGTTGGCTGTTAGCATCAATTTATGAGAGTATGTTTAATCATATAGCTAAGTGTAGCACAACAAATGAGGTGTGGAGAACTCTAGAAAATCATTTTGATGCTGAATCTAAAGGTAGAATAGTTTACCTAAAAAATTCACTTCAGAACTTGAAGAAGGGAGTGATGATGTTAGAAAAATGAAAGAGTTGGCTGATGCTTTAGCTGCAAGTGGTCAAAGTGTTAGTGAGGAAGAGTTAATCAATCATATAGTAGATGGAGTAGGAGCTGATTACGATCCAGCTATGGTTTATATTACTTTGAAGCTAGATTCACAAACTAAGAGTATAACTTTAGCTGAAGCTAAGTTAGTACTGCAAAAATATGAACAGAGGTTAAACAAAAATAATGTGATGGCTTTAGATATGGTGCAGGGAGGCATAGCTAATGTAGCATCGCAAACTAAAAGGGTTGTAAGTGGTAATATGAGAGTTAGAGGTCCTCAATTTACAGGAGGAAATACAAATCAATTTTTTGGTGGAAGACAACAAAATAACGCATCAAGAGGTAGAGGTCAGATGTTCAATAAAGCTAGAGTGATCTGTCAGTTGTGTAATAAGGCAGGACATACGGCAATGCAGTGTTATCATCGATTTGATATCACTTTTCTAGGGAAGAATCAGAAAATATTAGAGCAGAGTGTTGGTACAGGTAATAGTGAGAATCAAGGTGATAATGTGTTTAATAAGTTGAATCATGAGAGTGAAATGGAGAATCAATATCAGCCAGCAAAAAGCAAAATCTTTGACAGTTCTAAAGACAATGGGAACACCACAACACACTTAGTTGAAGCAGTTGGAGTACCTATACTTGCTGGAGTTTCAGCAAAGTCCTTCATTGCTACACCAGAAACTGTAGTTGATCCACAGTGGTATATGGATTCTAGAGCAACAGACCATGTGGTGGCAGATCTGAGCAAGCTTCATGTTAGTTGTGAGTACAACAGAAGTCAACATTTGCAAGTTGGCAGTGGTGAGTGTTTATCAATATCACATGTTGGTAAAATTGTTTTGAAAACTTTATTGCCTGGGAAAATGATTGTGTTGAATAATGTGTTGTGTGTGCCTAGAATTACAAAAAATTTGTTGAGTGTAGCCATATTAACTAAAGAAAATGATATGGTAGTAGAGTTCTATGCTAATTTGTGTGTAATAAGAGATAAGAAATCTGGTGGAGTGATGATGCAAGGAATCTTAAAAAATGGGTTATATATGTTAAATTCTATGATAAATAGATTGAGTTGTGAAAGTTTCAGGTTAAGGAGTAATAGAGTGGAGTCTTAAAATATAGCTCTACAGTCTAATACAAGAGATGTTTTGATTTGGCATAAGAGATTAGGACATCCTTGTACAAAAACTGTTAAAGTAATTTCTCAGCAAAACCAATTACCAGCCTTAGATTTGTCCAAGATGCCTTTTTGTGTTGATTGTCAGTATGGTAAACATCATCAACAAAATTTCCTATCCTTAATAACAAAAGCAACAACTTCTTTTGAATTGTTATATAGTGATGTTTGGGGTCCAGCACCAGTTTTATCACAAGAGGGGTATATATACTATTTACACATAATTGATGATTATTCTAGATTCACTTGGATTTTTCCATTGAAAACCAAGTCAGAAGTTAAGGTAGTGTTTGAACAGTTTCAAAGATTGGCTGAGAGACAATTTGACAGGAAGATAAAATCTGTTAAAACAGATTGGGGAGGAGAATTTAGAGTGTTACAAAGTTATTTTCAGAGTCTAGGGATAGTATTTAGGCATCCTTGTCCACATACTCACCAACAAAATGGGAGAGTAGAAAGGAAGCACAGACATATTGTAGAGTTAGGGCTGGTTTTGTTAGCTCAAACATATATGCCACTGTCTCATTGGTGGACAGCTTTTCAGGTGGCAGTTTTTTTAATAAACAGACAACCATCTTCTGTTCTTGGGGGTGTGTCACCATTTCAAATGTTGTTTAAGCAAGTACCAAATTATACAATGCTAAGGGTGTTCGGATGTGCTTGTTATCCATTCTTGAGGCCATATAATCGACATAAGTTTGATTTTCATACACAGCAGTGTGTTTTTCTGGGGTATAGCCTAATGCATAAGGGTTACAAATGTTTGAGTGCAGAAGGCAGAATTTTTATATTTGCTAGTGTTGTATTTGATGAGCATTGTTTTCCTTTTAAAAGTAATTCCAAGTTTGCTAGAAATTATTGTTCTGAGATACCACAAAATTTAAAAAGTTTGGAGTTTGTTAATAGCTGTTTTGTTAAAAATCTCAGTTCAATTGAAAACAGTAAGCTAGGAGAAATGTTGAGAAGCAGAGTTGATGAGATTCATACTGAAGTTTGTGGTTTAGATAATCAGAATATGGAAGTGACTAAGGGTGGTTTGTTTGATAAAAATACTTCAAAAGAAATTATAGAATTAGGCTCCAAGTTGAAAGAAACTGCCAGTGAGGACAAACAAAGTCAGTGGACTGATGATATTTCGGAAGAAGGCATATTTACACAAGTGCAAGCTGATGGAGAAAATAATAGGGGTAGCTCAGGAACAGAAGTAGTTAATCAAAATGTAGCTGAGTCAATTGGGCATGAGAATATGAATCAAGAGACAGAAGTCGGTAACAAAATTGTAAATGATGAGGTTAATAAAAGTGACATTGGAAAATCAATATATCCAATGATCACTAGGTCTAAAACAGGAAGCTTAAAGGCTAATAAAAAATATACTGCTGTGTCTGAAATGAGTCAACCTAGTTCAGTAGCAGAGGCTATTAGAGATCCTGGATGGTCTGCAGCTATGAGAGCAGAGTATGATGCTTTGATAAAGAATAACACATAGGAGTTAGTGCCCTTTGAAGAAGGTAAACATGTGGTAGATCATAAGTGGGTGTTTAAGAAAAAATTAAATTCTGATGGGACATTACAGAAACTTAAAGCTAGACTTGTAGCAAAAGGGTTTCAACAAACCCTAGGAGTTGATTTTTTTGAGACTTTCAGCCCTGTGGTAAAGCATATGACAGTTCGAGTGGTGTTAACTTTGGCTGTAACTTTTAATTGGCAAATTAGACAAGTAGATGTGAATAATGCCTTTTTAAATAGGGATTTAGAAGAAGAGGTATACATGACTCAACCTCAAGGGTTTGAAAATAAAGACAAACCTGAATATGTTTGCAGGCTAGTAAAAGCGCTTTATGGGCTGAAACAGGCTCTAAGAGCCTGGTATGACAGGTTAAAAAAGGCCTTATTAAAGAGAAAGTTTATGAACTCTGTGGCAGACTCAAGTGTGTTTATGTTTAGGGAAGGAAAGGCTGTGTTGTTTGTGCTTGTGTATGTAGATGATATTTTGATTACTGGTTCAGATAACAGTTATATAGAGGAGCTAGTGGCTGGGTTGAATAATGATTTTGCATTAAAAGATTTGGGGCAGTTAAGCTACTTCTTAGGATTAGAAACAAAAAGAACTAAATTAGGATTGCATGTATGCCAAACAAAGTATGCAACTGATCTGCTTATCAGAACCAATATGCAGAATGCTAATGCTTGTTCAACTCCTATGGTGTTAGGGAATAAATTGTTTGCAGGAGACAGTGAAAGATTTGACAATCCAACATTGTACAGAAGTGTTATAGGAGCTTTACAGTATCTTACTTTGACTAGACCTAATATTTCTTATGCTGTTAATAAATTGAGCCAGTTTCTTAAAGATCCTACTCAGTTGCAATGGCAAGGAGTGAAGAGGGTGTTAAGGTATGTTAAGGGAACATTGAATTTGGGTCTTTGGTTTAGGAGACAGGAGATCCACAAGTGGGTATTGTATTTATTTTGGTGGAAATTTGATTCAATGGAGTTCTAGAAAACAGAAGGTTGTAGCCTTGTCATCAACTGAATCTGAATACTGGGCATTGAGTCAGGCTGCAACAGAAGTGGCTTGGTTGAACAGCTTGTTTAAAGAGTTGCAGATTACAATTTTTGGGACTGCAGTGTTATGGTGTGACAATCTTAGTGCAGGATCATTAGCCTCTAATGCAATATTTCATAGAAGAACAAAGCACATAGAGTTCAATGTGCATTATGTTAGGGAATTGATTGCTGGAAAAGTAATCAAAGTGCAATATGTTCCAACTGAATATCAAATAGTAGCTTTATTGACTAAATCTGTTGCAGGTCCAAGATTTAATCAACTTAGGAGCAAGCTTAATGTTGCTGAAAAACCAGTAGAGATGGTAGAAGAAGAGGATGAGTCAGGGGTCTGTATTGAGGGAGGATCAAATGTAAATTCTTCTGTCAAGTCTTAGAATTGCATTCCTAAGACTTGAGGGAGGATGTGAAGAATATTATATGTGATCCTGGAAAGAAAATGCTGATGGTTTTTGTGTCTGAAATTGTTGAGAAGATACTGATGTTTATTGTTTTTGAAATTGTGTTGAAGTGTTATGTAAAAATGTTTATATGTTTAACAGAGTTATTTTTTGTGTAAGGAGAATAAGTAAAGGCAAAGTGACGGCGTCGAGAAAATAAGTGAAACGGAGTGTTTCACATATAGGCTGCTTGAAATAAAGGTTTAGTATTCTTTTTCTTGTTCAAGAATCTTCTTCTTCTCTTGCTGCTGCTGCTATCAGGAGAAAGTTCAATTGGAGGGAAAAGGTGCAACTTGCAGTTTCAGTTAGAAGATCTACGGTCTGAATTTTTGTTTTCTGTTGTTATCGTACAGTAGATAAAATTAGTACAGCTGTATTGTTCAGATTTTTTCTTTATAATTGATATAAAAACCCTATTTTGTTTCTTTAATAAAAATTGAGAGGAATTTCAGAAATTTCAGAGTGCAGTTGTTGTATTGAGTTCTTGGCTGCTGTTTGGAATCTGTATTTTCAAGTTTTTAGTTCTTTCTTTCACTTTCAAAGACACCAATTTTGGAGAATTAGATATAGCAATTTACTTTCAGACGCCCATATAATTCCTGAGAAGTTCACTATTACATTAATTCTGCAAGACCCCAGAATAGCTTAATGCAGTCTCGAAATGGAAGATTAGAAGTGCTGGTTTCTGATGGCAGTTCCACACAGCAATAACTGGGAATGGGAGCAGCTATATACAAGCTCAGAAAGCTTCTGCAGAGGGTTCATTGCCTTTTTCTATTGGCTCCCTTCTTGCCAAGGCTATTGTTGGATGACATACAACAGATACGACCAGTTCTGATGAGTTCTACCATTCAGAATTCCTATCTCACATATTTGATTTTTCTTAGAAATACTGATTCGTTAAAACATAAAGAGAAAGTTAAAGATATTCTACTTGATGAAGGCGGCAATGATGCATGCTAGTATGAAATTATATGATGAGGAATAAGACTACTCGCCACAGGCTCAAATTAATTGTCAGGTATCTTAGATACTCGCATCATGGTGACAAGCATCAACTATTTCAATCTTAGGTGCTCGCATTATGGTGCTTCCTCTCATCATTTTTCCCCCTAAAATTAAACAACACAACACTAACGTCAACATACACATAAACATTGAAGAAAAAGACAACAACTGACTTCCCAGTACTTCACATACCATTGTTATAGAAAATTTAATCCATATAAACTGCTTTTTTATTTGTAAGGAAACTTGTATATATGGAAATGCACATACAATGTTTTAATAGTAAACAAGTAACTTGAAAGTTTCCTAAAAATTTTTATGATGTAATGTAATTCAACAGACAGTAACAACAACATACTATTGCAATATGTGGCCATGTAAGCAATAAATGGGAGATAAAATACAAACAATTTAAAAAAATGCGAGCCGTGGCAAGAAACTGAGTAACTCCATGTATTCTTTTGAGGCTCTGGTTCTAGTGAAAATGTCTTGGCCCTTCTTAAAAAGAAATGGTTTTAACTTGGCGTTCACAATTCACAACAGCCATCTTTGATTCATACCATCATTCTTGGTGTGGGGTTTGGTAGTTAACTATTAACATGCAAGCTTTGAAATGGAAAAAAAATATGGATTATTATTACCATTGCTGAATCCTTGAAGCCCACACTATCTCATCAGAAAAGGGCTGCCGTCCCTGTATTTGTTTGCTCTGCTCAAGAGAGTGACCTCATGGACCAAGGAGATGCCCAACAAGTTTGTAGGACAACATTAAACTGTTATGAGATGCCACCAGATGGAAAATTTAAAACCACAGCAAGGCAAGAAGTCCATTAGTAGAGTAGGATATTTCTTGACTGGAATATTCACTCTTCTAATCCTTCTAACAATGAGACCATATGAGCTACCTTGAGGTGTAAGCCAACAGGTGCTGATGAGGTGATGATTAGGGCAGGTATTAACTTGATTAAACAGCCTGGCTGAAGGAAAATTAATAAGCAGCCCCAGCAACAATAAGGTTACCAATTCATGAAGCCTCCTCTCACAAAAAAAAAAAAAAAAAAAAAACTGAATAACTATAAACAAATACTTGAAGGCTCAGCACCCTAAAGATTAACATCTCTTAGATATTTGAAAAGATAACACTAGAAAATTCAGATTTGGGGTCATTACTAAAAAGAATTATAAGTTCTACACCATAAGTGAGGTTACCAAAAAGACTTCGTCCACTAGATGCTACTTCATCTTAAAAACTACAAGTATCAGATGTAAAGGCAATCCTGGTATACATGCTGGAGAAAGAAGGGACAAATTTATGAGATATTCTACAGAAGGCAATGATGTTGCAAAAACATAATAAGTCTAATAGTAGAAAAAGTGATAAGTTACTCACAAGAGAAATAAGCTTAAAAATTCAGAAAGTGAGACAAAATAGAATGTTAAGCAGTACAAAATGTTTTTAGCTCAAACTGTAATGTACTAATTCCATGCATATTATCTCAAATGATAACCTGACAATTAATTTTGTAATAATGGAAGCATATCTCCAGCTATGAAATCCTTGTGGGTTCTTGAAATCAATTCCAGCAATTATTCGCCCAGCAGATTGTATACGTCCAAATTAAAAACTAGTGCTTCCAAATTTGCATTGAAACCTTTAAGGAGATGAGTATTAAATCAGTGAAATTTTGGAGATTACTTTTCTGCGTTCCATCAATTCTAATGTGCACCCATCAAACGCAAATGCAAGTCTATATTCAAATTGCCAAAAGACAAATTTGCCCTTGGAAAGTGTATAGACTATATTAGCTCTCATATAAATACTAGAATTAACACTTTAATTCTTAATAATTTTAACATTCTTCCACTTGGTTTTACACTTTGCAACATTATCCATGACATGCTCTATGTTTAAGTAAAAAAATAAAATTATACAAATTATAGTGGTAAGTCCCTTTAAATCACGTATTACTTTTTATGTATCACAACACAATTCTCTCTTCTAAATAAACTCGAATATGGATTCAAACTTCTTATAGAAATCTCAAATGTTTATTTCTAATCCTACATTACATTTTTCTTCTTAACAAAATTATATACATATCAATGAGAAACAAACTAAACAAACTCAATTACATAAAAATGTAAAAAACCTTTCATAAACATAAATCATTACAAAGTTTGAAAAGTATGATATGATTTCTGAAAACTTTAGGTGGTATGCCCTTGGTCAGAGAATCAACAATCATCTACTCAGTTCGAATGTGTTCTATGAGTACTTCCTTAGTTTTTATGCGCTCTCTAATTGCTTAATACTTAATGTCGATGTATTTATTTTAACTTTAACTTTCATTTTTATTATGTTTAGCAAAGAACACAGTAGTAGAGTTGTCACAATACAACTTTAATAGTCTCGAGATGGAATCAACAATTCTAGTCTAGAAATGAAACTTTTTACCAGATACTTTGTGTGGTAGTCTCAAAATAAGAAACAAACTCAATTTCTATAGTAGAAGTGACAACTAAAGATTGTTTTACACTTTTCCGTGAAATGGCTCTCTCAACTAACAAAAATATATAACTAGGTGTTGATTTACGAGAATCAACACAATCAATAAAGTTTGAGTTTGAATATCCAACAACTTCTAAATTGTCAAATCTCCTGTATGTAAACATTAAATTCTTTGTTCCTTGAAGGTACCTCATAACTTTCTTTACAATAGCCAAGACTACTTTAATATCACCTTAACACTCTAACAACAAATGTAATATCGGGTTGGGTACAAAC
This sequence comes from Anacardium occidentale, assembly GCA_026122585.1. Classification (NCBI taxonomy): domain Eukaryota; kingdom Viridiplantae; phylum Streptophyta; class Magnoliopsida; order Sapindales; family Anacardiaceae; genus Anacardium; species Anacardium occidentale. Next base: position 12,225 of record JAJEJH010001245.1, on the reverse strand, counting down.
ATGAGCATACATCAAGCTTCATATGGCTAAGGCATATGGAACATTTATCATTTGTTCTATTTCAATATCAAGCTTTTGACATTGATTCAAGTTAAATTTGTCACCCTTGATGATGGGTGTAACACTTGGTGAACAGTCCTTCATTTGAAATCTCTTAAGAATTTCATTGACATAAACTTTCTGAGATAACCCTAAAACATGATGGAATATCTTAATGCTAATGACATAAGATACCTCACTCATATCTTTCATATTAAAATTTTGAGAGAGAAACTCTTTCACCTTATGCAATAACCTTAAATCATGGCTTGCAAGCAAAATATCATTAATATACAACACAAGACAGATGACTTTATTTCCACTAACCTTGTGACATATATATTAATCCATGATGTTTTCTACGAAGCCAAAAGGAGAAATAACATCATGAAATTTTAATATCACTGTCAGGAGGCTTGTTTAAGCCTATATATGGACTTATTTAAGTTGCATATCAAGTTCTCACTACTACTCCAAACAAACCCATTAGGTTGTTTTCTATAGAATTCTTCATGCAAATCTCTATTGAGAAATGTCGTTTTCACATCTATTTGATATAAATCAAAATCAAAATGGGTAGTCAATGTCATTAGGATACAAAGGAAATCTTTCTCAGAAACAAGAAAAAAAATCTTTTTGTAATCAATTTCTTTCCTCTAAGTGAATCTTTTGATAATGAAACGGGTCTTGTATCACTTAATATTGTCTTTAGAGTCTCTTTTGGTTTTGATAACCTATTTACAAGTTGTTGGTTTCTTTTTAACAGACAATTTAACAAGATCCCAAACTTGATTATATGCCATTAAATTTATTTCATCTTTCATAGCATTATACCACAAATCAGATTTATCATACTCAATAGCTCGTGAAAACGTCTTAGGATCATTTTTAATAGTGATATTATAGTCGGACTCTTGTAATACACTACATAATTAATAAGATTTATTGATTTTCTAACTCTGATAAACCTCCTTAAAGTTGGTCCAATAATCTTTGGTTAAGATTGCTATTTAACTCATTGATCTTCTTGTAGAGTTTTCACAATGATCTTCAAAAGTTGTTTGGGAAAGATTTAGTTTTGGTATAGTCAGTTTTTCTATATTTACCCTAATGGGATAGTCAATCAATAATCTACTTGATGAGAGAGTATAACTATAAGGGATTATACCCTCAATTTGATCAAAATTCTCAAGGATTAAGTCTTTGAGTTGATCGCTCCCATTAATTACGTTGTTCTCCAAAAACTTGGCATTTTTTAATTCAACAATCTTACTGAAATGGTTTGAACAATAAAATTTATATCCTTTGGACTTTTTACTATATCCAATAAAAAATACACTTAATGTTCTTACATCCAATTTTTTCTTATATGGATTGTAAACTCTAATCTGATCTAAGTAACCCTAAATATGTAAATGTTTTAAACTCGATTTTCAACCTTTCCATAATTCGAATGGCATTTTCAAAACCGTTTTGGTTGAAACTCTGTTCAAAATATACACTACTATTTAAGAGCTTTAGTCCACAAAAAAAGTAAGGTAAAATAGAGTTACTAAACATATTCTTTGCCATATCCAGTAACATCCTATTTCTTCTTTCTATTACACCATTCTATGATGGTGTGCTAGATAAGGTTTATTAGACAACAATACTTTGCTCCTGAAAAAATTTCACAAATAGATCAAGTGTTTGTCCAATACTAGTGTATCCACCATAATATTCCCCACTTTGGTTAGATCTCATTATTTTTACTTATTTTCCACATTGTTTTTTTTACTTCTGCTTTATATATTTTAAAAGCATTAAGAATTTAGTAATTTTCGTCCAACTCGCACCTATGACAAATGTTCTTGTGGTGGTGTAAAAGAGTTAAATGCCTATTTTCAAAGAGAATATATCATGTCATTTCTAATGGGGCTTAATGACTCATATGCACAAATTAAAGGCCAACATTTGCTTTCCATCCTATTAATAAGGTCTTTTCCCCTTGTTTTACAGGAATAAAGATAAAGGAATGTTGTTTCCACTAGGTCTGATCTCAATAATAACAATTTAAATTTTATGGTGAAGACTAATGGTTCCAAATAGCCTGTTTCTGATTCACAGACTAATGGTAACAATCAAGGGTAAAGGAAAGAGAGGCTTTTTTGTATGTATTGAAATTTCCTTGGCCATACCATTGAAAAGTGCTACAAAATTCATGGTTACCCACCAAGTTACAAGCCTAGATAACAGATTCTACTATGAATCAAGTTTCCAATCAAAGTGATCCTAATGCCAAGATGACCAAGACTTGTGATGAAGGAAACATAGGCAACTTCATGAAGACACTTACTGACAATCAATATCAGCAATTTATGTCAATTTTATCCAACCGTCTCATATCCTCTTCCACGTCTCAATCAAGTGATTCTCAACAGTAATATGTTCCTTCTACAAGCATTGATTACATGACAGGTATATGTTTTCCTATTTCTTTCACTTTTGATCTTTCAGCTATGGGTTCTTAGATACTTGATTCTGGTGCGTTAAGACATATTTGTTGCAATACCAATATGTTCAGTTCTTTGAAGCCTTTGAAGAATGTTATGGTCAACTTACCTAACAGTACTAAGATTTAAATTTGTTTATCTAATAATGTTCAATTTAGTTCATGTTTAGTTCTCAAGGATATATTATTTGTTCCACAGTTTCACTTCAATCTTATATTTGTTAATCCCTTTACTTATGACTCTCAACTTATTGTTAGTTTCTTCCCCGACCATTTCCTAATTTAGAAGTGCAATAGCTTAAGGATGATTAGCAAGAGTGATAGACTTGAAGACTTTTATGTACTAGACCATAAGACCGTGTCATCTTTGAAGTCAACTTCTATAGATTTTGATAAAACTTTGATTCATGTAAATAAAGTTTCTACACATACTTGGCATAATAGACTTGGCCATCTTTTTTTCAAAGTATTAGAATATTTGCAAACTCAATTGCAATGTGATGTATCTAAGAATAATGAAGATAATCTTTGCTATGTTTGTCTTTTGGCAAAACAAAAATGCTTGCCTTTTGTTGCTCATAATCACTTCTTTCAATCTCCTTTTGATTAAATTCACTCTGATATATGGGGGCCATATCATGTGTTTGACTATTTTGGTTTTAAATATTTTTTGACCATTATAGATGATTGCATAAGGTTTACATGGGTTTTTCTTTCAAAGCAAAAGTTATACGTGGGTTTGGTGATTCCTTGATTCTTTAGCTTGGTTGAGACATAATTTAATAGCAAAATCAAAGGCTTTTGATAAGATAATAGTAAGGAATTGGATTCTGTTACTTTCATTTCTAATAAAGGGGTTCTTCATCAACATTCTTGTATTGAGACATCTCAACAAAATTCACTAACTAAGAGAAAGCATCAGCATTTGCTAAATGTTGCTTAAGCATTATTTTTCCAATCATATGTTCCCATTGACTTTTAGACTGATTATATTCTCACAACGACTTTTTTGATAAATGGAACTTCATCATTTATTATTGGATAAAATCCCCTTTTAAGTTGTTATATAAAACCAAGTTTGATTTCTCTTATTTGTGTGTATTTGGTTGTTTAGCATTTGCTTTTACTCTTAGTGCCCTTAAAACAAAATTTGATCCTTAGGCAAAGACTTGTGTATTTTTTGGATATTTGACTGACATGAAGGGTTATAAGTTGTATGATATTACCATCAAACAGGTTTTTATTTCTCGGGATATGGTGTTTCATGAAACCATTTTTCCTTTTCAATCCTTTAATTCTCTTAATCAGTTATTAGATCCTTTTTCTAATGTGGTCTTACCTTCACTAGCACATGATGTTCCTTGTCCATCTGTTGACCTATTATCATAGTCTACTGATTCCTCTGCATATTCTTTATCAGATTCTTATGCTCGTGTTCCTCTTAGGAGGTCTTCATAAGTTTCCAAGCCTCCTTCATATTTACGAGATTTCTAATCTCATTGTTAACATGGCTCCCACTTTTAGTACTTCTTTATCTACTTTTTATCCACTTTTTCATTACATCTCTTATAACTCTCTTTCTCAACCTTATAAAAATTTTGTTTTCATTGTTTCCTTTCAAACTGAGTCCTAATTTTTCCATTAAGCAGTTTTTTCTCCTCATTAGTGTGCGGTAATGAAAACAGAGCTTGATGCCATGAAAGCTAATAATACTTAGTCTATGGATCCCTTACCTGTAGGTAAACATTCTATTGGTTGTAAGAGGGTATATAAGATCAAACACAGAGTATATGGTACTATTAAGTGCTATGAGGCATGTTTGGTTGCCAAAGGTTATACACAACAGGAAGGAGTGGATTTTCTTGATACTTATTCACCTATTGCAAAATTGGTGACAGTTATGGTATTGTTAGCTTTGGCAACTATTAATCATTGGCACTTAGCACAATTGGATGTGAATAATGCCTTTCTTAATGGTGATCTATTAGAGGAGGTTTAGATGGATATGCCTCTTGGTTATTTTTGGCAGGGGGTGTAATCTAGTGTCAGCAAGTTGGTATGTAAACTACACAAGTCCATCTATGGCCTAAGGCATGCTTCTCACCAATATGAATTCTTTGAAGAAATTTTTGCATGGTAAGTTCAAATTAAAGGATTTGGGTATGTTAAAGTATTTTCTTGGCCTTGAAATTGCTCATTCACAGTTTGACATAGTTCTTTCTCAGTAGCATTACATTTTGTAGCTTTTTGAGGACACTAGTTTCTCAGCCTCCAAACCTACAACAGTTCTTATGGATCCACGTCTTCAACTTGATGCTTCTACTAGGGAGCTTATTTCTGATTGTTCACAGTATAGGCCTCTTGTTGGGCGTTTCCTCTACCTCAATTTTGTCTCGTCTAGACATCACGTTTGTAGTGCACAAGCTTAGTTAGTTCCTTGCACAACCTCGTGTTCCTTATCTTAATGAAGTTCATCATCTTTTATGCTACCTCAAATCTAGTCTTGGTCAAGGGTTAATTTTCTCTACTTCCTTTTCCATTCAGTTATGCACATTTTCTGATGATGACTAGGCCACTTGTGTTAACTATAAGAAATTTGTGACAGGTTTCTATGTGTTTCTTAACAATTCTTTGGTTTGGAAGTCAAAGCAACATACCATTGTTTCTTGTTCATCAGTTGAGGTGGAGTGTAGAGCATTGGCTGCTACCACTAGTGAGTTAATTTGGCTTTAACAGTTCCTATTGGATTTAGATGTCACTATTCCTCGTCCTATTCTCCTTTTCTGTGATAATCAAACAGCTTTATATATTGCTTCTAATCCTATTTTCCATGAACGTTCCAAACATATAGAAATAGATTGTGACTTTGTTCGAGATAAAGTTTCTAATGGTTTAATATGACTTATGCCTATTTTTTCTTGACATCAATTGGCAGATATACTTACTAAAACACTCTCTAAGTTGTTGTTTTCCCTGATTTCCAAGATGGCTGTCAAAAATATATACAGTCCATCTTAAGGGGGGGCGTATTATAAGTAGAAACTGTTAAAGAGTTGTTAATTAGTTTGTTACAGTTACATTTAGTTAGTTGTGTCTACATGTAACTTAAACTTGTATATAAGCGCACTGTAAGATATTTTTCTAATAAGAAGAAAAATTTTATTATTATTTCTCCTCTCCGTATTACCTTATTTATTGGTGTTTATTCTTCGGTGAGTGATTGATGAAAAATTGCATTTAAAAGAAGGCTGGTTCCACTACAGCAGGGTCGGCTTTTACCGGCGTTTTTCTGGACCTATATCGGCGTTTATAAACACCGGTAACAATCTTACCGGCGTTTGTACAAACGCCGGTATATGTCCCGTCGGTATAGGTTTTACCGGCGTTTTAATAAAATGCCGGTAAAACCTAAAAAAAACGCCAGTAAAAGTCCAACACCTTTACCGGCGTTTGTGGAAGGTTTTATCGGCGTTTTATAAAACGCCGGTCAAACCTTCCACACCCGCCAATTTATTTCCCGCGTTTTTTGGCGCGCGCTATACTGTCGGACAGCAACCCTATAGCGGCGTTTTTGTTATGTTTTAGCGACGTTTTTACATTTATTTCGCACCAATTTTGCACCGTTTTATAATTTATTGGGCGGCGTTTTTTCCTTACAGCGGCGTTTTAGTCAGTGTTTATAGCGGCGTTTTTATATATTTATAGTGGCGTTTTTTAGTTTTAGCGGCATTTTTTTTTCGGAATTTTATGTGACGGTTTTGAATTTTTTTTTTGGAGCGTTTTTTATATGATTTTACCGGCATTTTTTAGTTTTAGCGACATTTTTTAAACACTTTTTTGACACATTATTAATAAAATATTGAATAAAAAATATTATTGGAATTATTGAAGTACAGGAATACAATTGTTAATACTAATATTGTTTACATACACAATTTGAAAATTGTTATGAAGCTTTTAGCAACCCAAAACTCTTTACATTATGCCCTGCGAAAAAAATTAAAAGATTTTAGAAGAAGGAAATATAATAATAACAGACAATGTCCATTAATAATCACATACAGATGGATTTCACAACAATTAACACCAACAACAAATAAAACAAACATCAATACGGATTTCACAACAATTAACACCAAACAGAAGGAAACATATCTCATTAAACCATATAGATTTCAAACAACAATTAACACCAACAACAAATAAAACAAACATCAAATAATTCCAACACTTTATATCCACATATAAACCAGCCCTCTAATCGACTGGATTTCACCAATACGTATTTCTCGAACATAGAAAACAATTTACCAAATCGCAAATACAAACTTACTGGTCATCATCTGGAGAGTGCTGGTTACTTGATGGATGAGGCACCTAAGACACAAAAATGAACAATTCATGGTTAATAATTTTCATATAATTACTTGATTTAAAAAAATGTGTTATCTGAACATATCCTGTAAACATTACCTCTCCACTAGGTGGCTCGACATTTTGCCCTGATCACAAGCCCAATGATGCACAAATCATGGACAACTGAGATTCAAATGTGTTCATCCTACTACCAAGTGCTTCTTGCAGTGTTCTCACTTGGTCTTCCAAGACTCTTATTCTGTCGTCCGCCTCATTATGCATACTTGGAGGGCCGCCTGAGTGGTGAGATGCTGATGCCGATGTCGATGCTGATGCCGATGGCCTGTACATGCTGGGCGTTGGACCTAATCCTAATCCACGCACTCGACCATGTCTTTCTGGTCCCATCACTTGAGCAAATGCATTATCTTCCATCTCTGGAAGACTTGCATTTGACTCTTGGATAGAACTTTGTAACTCATTTATCTTCTCTTGGAGGAGTTCCTAAACCCATTATAAAAAACAATGTCTTATTACATGAAATTTATCACAACCACAAATAAAGTAATGGAAACTAGACTTACGATTGCATGTACAGAGTCTTGATCAATAGGTCTCCCATCTTTACGAGTCCGATGGGTGGCTATAAACACTTTGGCTCGTGACGGCTGTTCACCACTTGATGTCTGATCCTCGGATGTAGAAAGATACAATTACAACAAGACTTAATCATATGGTTAACAATATGGGCAAAAAAACTAACCATTTCATTCATTAATCGCGCTATACTCTTTGTTCCTCCAGTATGTGGCATTGTTTGAGCAGAACGAGTCCTTCTATTTGTTCCGCTACGTCTCTGAAACCAAGAAAATGTTTAATAAAAATATACAATTCATAATTACGTTACTAGACAAGAAAAAGCAAAAATTATATTACCCGACCTTGCTCAGAATACCACTGTGTTACGATAGCCATCCACTGGTCTCGTGGAATTCGATCCGGTTTATTGTTGACAAGGTCATCAATGTTGGGATAACGTTCGTAGTACTCTGCTTTCAGGTCATACTTATAATCTTTCCATTTCTAACCCAGAGACTGTAACACCTATTTGTCTCCTTCTGGAGGGTATGAAAACCTTGCTTGAAAAAAAGTATACAGTATTAATTCGTGGAATTAGGTCTGCAAGACTTAATATGATAGTGTGTGTAGACAATAATGCAATCTTACCTTAACCAATCCAAGCATCCTTTCTTTCTCTGATGCCGGAATTCGCCTCCAGTCTTGTATATTTAACGGGAGCAATTGACAATTCCTTGCTAAAGTGCCCAAAAAACTAGCCAAAGTACGAGCTTTAGGTCCTACTCCTCGGTGCATATCATTAAACTACACCGTTACCTTCTCACCCGGAGTCATATTCCAAACATCCGACATCAAAGTTGGTCCCCTTCGTCTTGATTCTGAGTCCTGACCTGTAACACATATGAGGAAAAATAACATATCAGTCAATGACGCTTGATAACAAAATGACATAAATGTTAACTGCATGTTGTCTTTTACCAACTGTAGTTGGGGTGCTGTCTTGCTGTTGACCTTGTGGGTCAATGCTTTGTGAGGATTGCCCCTCGAGGACCGTTCGTATATCTCTTTTCCTTGGCATTTTTTAGCTGTAATCTGTAAAAAAAAATTCTCGTTTTTTATAGAGTCATATGTAAATAATTATGATTGTTATGATTGTTATAATAAGTTGAAGAAATTGGAATTTCTTCAACTTTGTACTGCATTTGCGAAGTGTAGTTGTTTGGCTCAGCTACATTGAGGTTGTTATGATTGTTATAATAAGTCACCACATGTAATAGAAATCTTTTGTAGCCCAACTTTGTTTGACAAAGAACTTATTTTTGGGAACAACTGGAGGATTTTTAATTTAAGCCTAAGAGTTTAGTACGGAAGTCCATGCTTGTTGTCAATGCTTATTGGGTCCTTTTGTTGCTACTTATTCAATTACTACTTATGGGAGAAGAGTTTACAAGAGTAGAGCTTGTTAGAGTAAAGACTTTATGTAAAACTTGTTGTTTGGTTAGGCATATATAAATGGGTTTTACGGTTTTAAATTACCCAAAAAGACTTTAATATACTTGAAGAGAGAGACAAATTTATGAAATGGTATGGTCATATTTATTAAATTTCAACAATTTAAATAAACTAAAGAAGATTTTATTTGAGAAGCTCAAAGTACAATTAAACATGCTTGTAGTCTTCCTATTCAATAAGCAATTAACAAACATGTTTTTTATATACTGTTGGTTATAGTGGGGAATATAAGAATATTTTTCTTGCATTTATTTAATCTGATATTTTATGATTATGTGCTTCTTTTAAGTTTGTGATATGGCCTGGATTCTGAATTTTTTGTTTTAATATTTGTGCTGGCAACAATGGGAGTAATGCTGCTAATCAAATGGGTATGGGAAATGGAGGAGCTGATGCAGCTAATTTATCTGGATCTAAACAGGGTAATTGTCAAAAGGGTAATTGTCAAACAGTTAGGGTTAATGGAATCACTAGGCCCAAAAACATGAAGGAAGTATCCCAGCTTGATATTCAAAATCTACTGATGGAGAAAGCTAGGACAGAAATTTGCAAAAAAGCTAAATGAAGCTAAAGAAGATTTTCTAGGATTTACACTATGATTCCTCTTTGTTGTTTTTGGGGGTTTACATCTTAAAGTTTCGAAACCTCTGTAATTTTTTATTTTTATTTCATTATAATGGAATAAACTAAATTTTATATGTGGGCAAAATTTTTATAATTTGTGTTTATATTTTTTGGATGATGATGTTTCAATTTCATCACTAAAACAATTTAAAACTAATACTAATGTGAAAAATTATCCAACTTTAAAAAATTATGTGGGTGTTGTGCATGTTAATCATTTTCCACTTGGAATGAAAATCTAAAACTAATACTATTTCAGATTGGGTGTTCGAAACAAATAATACCTTAAAAATAGGTTAGATTAGTTGAATAATTAATTTGATAACATTATCCCCACCCTAGGTGAATTTATGCTTTAGCGATACTGATTAAAGATTAATTAAATAAGGAGAAGATTGTAGTTGTTGAAGAATTCTGGGTGCTTCCAAGATTTGTTTAATCAAAATTGCCTGTGGCTCAATCACTCACTTTCAAGGTTTTCAAAATTTTGGGTGCTTGAAGGGAAACACGAGCACAGGCTCAGTCACTCACTTTCACTATAAATACAAGTTTCTTCATGCAATATAATATATCTCACGTTCAGAAAAAAATTAAGCTATCTAAAATAGAACCATGAAAATTAAGCTATCTAATATTTTCCAATTGGAATGAAATTCGCGCGATAAAATGTGAGGGAATGAATGACAGTGGCGGATTCAGATTTTACATAATGCAATGTCTCTGTCCTTCTTTCTTCTTCGCCATAATAAAACCAACAACTTTTGTTTATAATGTCCGGAAAAACTTACATGCTCTTTTTCATGAAATTGGGCATCTTAATTCTAGTTTCCCAAAATTGAGCAAAACCAAAACAAAGCAAACAAACAAACAAACAAGAAAACACTTCCAACTCAAAACCACAAACAAACCAACCCTCCAATCGGTTGGATTTCAAATATTTGCTCCAAATGTACATAAAAAACTTAAAACTTTAATAAATAACAAATAAATAATAAATAACAAAAAAACTTACAATCTCGTCTCCAAATGAGGGCCAAGTTGAAGAAGAGAAGACTTCCGTCTCCAAAGGAAGAAGAAATGGCCGGAAACCGTTCAAAACAGGTGTGGAACCGACGAACACAACAGAGAAACAGATGCAGCGGCGCGGGAGGAAAATGGGAAAAGGAATAAGAAAGTGCGCGCGAGGTTTAAAAGGACCTATAGCGGCGTTTTTAAATGATCTGTACCGGCGTTTCTATAAACGCCGGTACAGATCATGTTTTGCGGCGTTTCTGGAGACCTTCACCGGCGCTTATAAAAACGCCGATAAATATTGATTTACCGGCGTTTTTGGTTTGCTTTTTGTGGCGTTTTTGGAAAAACGCCGCTATACGTTAGATTTTTAGCGGCATTTGGGTAAACGCCGCTAAAAAACCGCCGCAAAAGGCCAAACCTGCTGTAGTGTTCCCAAAGCTCCAACGGATGATGATAGAGAAACGTCTTAGAATTTAAGACGTTTGAACTCTTCTTTTTCTGTTTGCCTGTAAGTTGAGTGTGACAAAATTGGACTTGAGACAAGAAGCAGCTGGGTGGATTGAGTGGGTTAAGAAATTGGATGACAACAACAACAACAACAATGAGGCAAACATAAATGAAACAAGCTCATTCGGAATCAAGCCCAAAAGGGAGAGGGTTAGAAAACCTCTTGTTTGGTTAGAAGAATACGAAGGAAGCAGTTGAACAAAGCCAAAAGCCGAGGGAAATAGTTGGTAGGAGCAGGAAAATTGAAGTGGATTTCGTGTGGTTGTTTTGAGGGTTGTTAGGAAGCTTGTACTATTTCTTTTGTTTATTATTTCCCCGTTTGACTGTTGTCGGTTAAGTATAAAGAACACAATGTGTAATTTTTTCGAGCCCAAGAAATGAAAGAAACAAAAAATTCCCCTATGCCATTCCTTTTCTCTCCTCTCAACCCTTTCCTTTAGGAGCAAAGACTAGCTCGAACAGCTCCGACGATAAAACAGGTTAATTGCAGCGTTGTTGTATCATTTGGTGCTTTCGTTGAGAGAAGGGGTTAATTGGCGATCCTCTTACCATCCAACCTGTTTCCTTCCATCAGTTTGCGACTTTATTGTGCAGCCATAATGTAGATTCAATTTTTAAGCTGGCAGCTACATCGATTTTGCCTGTACTCTCAGTTGATGATGATGCTCTTTTTCAACAAATTCGCGTGACATTGTCTTCGACCTTATTCGAGGCATTTAACGAGCTTCGCTTTGTGTTCTCTCAACCTGAAGGACTTCCTCCTTGTCGTGACTCGGATCATACTATACATTTAGTATCGAGTTCTCATCTTGTTAATGCAAACCGTATCGCTATCCATACTTTTAAAAGGATGAAATTGAGCAACAAATTCAAGACGAATAGGAATCATCAAGACTAGCCAAAGTCTGTTTAGTTCAATTGAAGAAAGCAATGACTGAGGTTCCTGTTTTGTCCTTACTAGGTTTTTCTCTTCCACTTGAACTGGAGACTGATGCTTCAACCACAGGAATTGGGGCCGTTCTAATGCCACAAGGTCGACCTCTTGATGCTTTAATAAAAAATTAAGACTTCGCATGTGTAGTGTTTCCACTTACATTCGGGAA
>JAJEJH010001244.1:0-35986 GCA_026122585.1 Anacardium occidentale | reverse complement strand
GAGAGAGAGACGTGTGAGAGTGTGTGTGTATATATATATATATGTTATATTAAATAATAATATATTTAATTATATGTTATATGCTATTTTACTATATAAGGGGAGTGAGTGTGTGTATATTATATCCAATATTATGTAATCCTCCACGCATTATATTATATGTGTGTGTGTGTGTGTGTGTGTGTGTGTGTGTGTTCGTTGCTATTATATTAATTAATAATTTGTTTTGCAAGATTCAAATATTTAAGGTTGTTTAGGATTAAAATAAATGTATAAGGATGAATGAAAAGTGTTGTAATTTATTTATTTTGCATTTTATTTTTCATTGGTGGATGCAATTTACATATGATTAATAATAATATTGTATAGCATGATAAAACAGAACTTAATTAAACTCAGTAATGTGCTAAACTAACAAACCATAAAAATGAAGGCCGACCTTTATACTAGACGATATGGATGCCTAACACTTTTCCATCGTTATACTTAACTCTTCAAACCCAATCCATTGGGCAGGTAAAGAAGGTTAGATCCTTTACAATGGATCTGTAAATTGCCCTCCTCACTGATGTGTATTTTCCCGAGTAACCCTTGGGTGATGACTTCATAAACTCCGTAACAGGTTAAAACTCGTTATGCGCTCTTCTTGATCGCATAGCGAAAATCAGTACCACACATATTCATTGCATTGACCTAACAAAAGGATTTCATATAAATGGTTGTTTTTATGTTTATAAAAATATCTTATAACTAATGAGTACATATGATCCTTTGACTTAAGGTTGTTAGACCTTTTTATACAAGGATTGATATTGTTTGACATCGCTCAACGTGTCTCTTGAGAAAGGATAACCATAAAGGTGGTGGTTGACCATACCAAGATCTAGATGAAGACTATGATAAATCAACAAAGAATACGTTATTGTCGAACATAAGAGAAGTATATTTGATGAGAATACTAACATACATCTGCGATCACTTAAATCTTTAGCTATAGTGAGGTCAGGTGAAAGCCTAATTTGATTCATTTGATCATTGATGCATATGCTAGTTCATATCAAGGAGTCTTTAGGATAAATACTATATCTGTATCTCAGCCTTAAGAGATATTAGTTGACAAAAGGATTGTACTAAATGTAACTATCTAGTTGTCAAGGTGAAAACTTGTTCGCTAATACATTATTAATTGAGTGGTCATGATATCTTGCTAAAAACTACTTTTAGTCTATATTTGGATTCAATCTAAATCTAGACACTATTGGTATATGTAGGACCCGCCGCCCCAAGTACCCCTGCTGCTGAACAATAAATCTCTTTCTATTAATAAACTGGAAATTGGGTACCCGAGACGGGAATCCTACGAAAAAGAAAACCCTACTGCTACTATACATAAGCGGAAGCTGAAACGTAACTGAAATATACAATGAGCCCATACTGGCTTTTCATATATATATATATATGTCCTTACACTGTTCTGAAAATATACAAAATACATGACCTCACAGGTCCATACTGAAAATAAAATACATCTGGAAAATGTGTGTGGGGTCCCCTCTCGCAAGCCTCGGTCCACCCGCTCCTCGCCAGCAGCAAACTAACCTGAAAAGGAAGGAAGAAGGAAAGGGATGAGTGATAAAGATCACCCAGTAAGCATTCCTTACTTCCCCCGCCCAAACAAGCGACAAACACACACAAACACACACTGAATCTTGGCCTCGGCCCTATCCATACATCTAGTCGCTTGCTGGCGCTGAAACTGATTATTCTGCTGTTATCTGGATTACTGTTATCTGATTACTGATTACCTGCTTATTAATGAGTCATGGCATGATGGATGTCATGACATGCTGAACTGAAACTGAAACTGTATGCTGATGCATGCATCTGAATCTATCTGACTGTACCCAAAGGTACCTGCTGCTGATCAGGCTGATGAATACAGGGATTCGACATCCTGGCCAAGTGGGCTAAACATTCTAGCTACTGGCTAGAATCTGCTGAATACTGAATACTGAAATACTGCTGCTGAGCTGACTGACTGGTGTCAAAAGGCTGGGTCCCACAGATGCCCCCTCGAGTTCACCTTAAACTGAAACCCATAACTTGGGTCCTGACTGCTGAAATCTACTGAATTCAGATCCCTGGATCCTCATTCAGGCTACATGCTGTGTCATGCTATGCATATGCTGCATTATTATCTGAATTCGCTGTTATCTGATGTCATTTAGGCCTCTGGATGGATTACCAAACCTTTAATCATTCATTTCTGCTCACTTTTTGGAAAATCTGGCGGACGCACGGGCGTGTGGGCCAAGCACACGGTCGTGCAGGAGAGACACACGGCCGTGCCAAACAAAGCACACGGGCGAGTGCCCAGACACACGGGACCGTGCCCCGGTCGTGTGTCTGGCCGTGCTCTCCTCTGGAATCACTGCGTATTTCTACTGAAAAAGCTACCACACGGCCGTGTCCCTCAGGACACACGGTCGTGCCCACTGCAAATCTGGCCATGTGCACTTCGTGCACACGGGCGTGCCCTCGCAGAATCCAGGGCACACGGGCATGTGTCTGCGGGCACACGGGCGTGTGTTCGGCTCTACAACTCGAGCACCCACCAGGAACATGCAGAAGGCCATCCAAACACACACAATCCTCAACCGAACTGAAATTAAACATAATCACACATCCAAGGCACTTCAATAAACCCATACACATCATCAATTTCATCATTCATCTATTCCTACTGATTCCACCATGCAAATCAACTAATTCTCTCACTAACACCCACACAAACAGAGCATGCATGTTTCTGGGTGGAAAGTCATCACATAATCAGCATATAATCATCATCTCATCATCATATATCAACATACAAACATAACACAGCAAACTGGAAACGGAAACACCGTTTCCAGCATCATCAAACAAGCTGGGAAACTGAAGGAGAGAGTAAGAAACACTTACCTCTCGCCATGGCTGCTGGAAACTATCTCTCAAGCTAATCTCTGATCTCTCTAACTGGATTGAGAGCTGCTGGAAGCTGGAAATCTGATCTAGGGCTGGGTGCTGCTGAAAACAAGAGAAACTGAGCTGAAAAAGGGAAACTGCGGGTGAGAAACTAATAAATCTCCCGTCTCTCTCTCCTGCTACCCACCTGCACGGGCGTGCAGGGATGGTGCACGGGAGTGCACCAGGGAAAATGAATAAAATCCATTTCCCGCGCTTCGCATGATTAAAACCTCTCTAAAGGCATCATACGAAGGCCACTCAGCTCTGAAAAAACTACCATCTCACCCCTAAACTCCTCAAGACCCCCACCCTATTCCTAGTTATATTTCTAACCCCAAAACTCTATCCCTAAGGGCTTTTCTAGAAAAACCTGGGATGCTACATACCTCCCCCCTTAAAAGAATTCCGACCCCAGAATTACCTGGCTAACTCTGGAAATCTACCCCTGATCACAGACTCTACCTCTCAAGTGACTTCTTCCACACACTGACGAAGCCACGACAGCTCTGCTGAAGCTGGTCTGCGAGACTCTTGTCTTTCTCACTGCTGATCTTGCTATCCGGCTTTACTTATCAATCCCTTGGCTTTCACGCTTCCGCTGCGCACTCTGATTCTCTGAGCTTGAACTCTGTTTCTCTTCCACTGTTGCCATCCGGCTGTGGCTATATGCTCCAGGCAAATATCCTTTACTTTTGTCTTAAAAGCTCCCTGATTATTCCTCATTATGTCATCCTCTGTCACTGGAACACCAGTAACACTATCTGAGGGGATGACTCAAATCTCCCTCTGGGTCTGACATTCACAACCTACGTCTCTGGACTCTGTCAACTCACTCCATGACTCTCATCTGACATCTCTGCTATGATACTCCTACTGGCCACACTAGGGTCAACCCCTAATCTCTCCACTACACTCCAAACTATAAAGCTCTGTGTGTGACCCCACAATCAACCCAAAACAAAAAGGAGTATCAAGGTAAAGTCACTGACCCGTCTCTGCATGGGGAATGATCTCTGCCTACTCCTGGCGGACAGCATAAACTCAAGCTCTGCCTCCACCTCCTCCTGAAGTACCAGCACCTCCTCCAGGTGCTCCACCACCGAGCCTGGGGACATCTGCTCTACCTCGCTCTGCACCAACTCTGCCTCTGGGTGGATCTCTCCTGTCTCTGAACTGTCTGGCACCACCTCTACTAGGTCCAACTCTAGCTCCCTCTCGGGCTGGGCACTCTGCCATCTTGTGCCCTGGCTGACGGCACATGTAGCATACTATCTGATCAGCCAAACACTCCCCTGAATGTTGCCTGCCACATCGAGGACACCATGGCAACTGGGGTACAGATCTCTGTCTCTGAAAATCACTGGCTACTCCCTCGGCTAACATAGGTCTCTTGCCTCTGTCTCTATCCTCTGCTATCTGCTCTCTGTCAGCCTCGCTGGTCATAGCATCCATCCTCTGAAGACCTGCCTCAGATCCTGAACTCCTCAAGACCCCCACCCTATTCCTAGTTATATTTCTAACCCCAAAACTCTATCCCTAAGGGCTTTTCTAGAAAAACCTGGGATGCTACAGTATAACATAGAGCTTATAAATCACAAATAATAAGAGTTGATCAAACTTTAGAGGTATGAGATTAGTTAATCCTAAAGGGAAAGGGTGTAGGTTAAATTGTGGAGAACTTACCTTATCTAAATAGATAAAGTTGAAAGTCAAAATAAGTTTTGAGCTTGGTTATGATTATACATGGTCATTGCACGATTATACGTTATTCTAGGTAGATAAGGTCTATGATTTTTATTGTGTCAGATCAAATCAAATCTATTTTAAAATGGATTATTTGGCCAAGTCATAGTCATGCATTATCTTAGGTGGATAGTTATCCACAATTCTTATCAAATTATTCAAAATCTGAGTTGTTATGGATCATGTAAGATTGGATAAACATTAGATGCATGACGTTGCATGTATTATGCATGGTCTGCACGACTATGCATTATATCCTATATAAGGAACACACCCGTGGACGGTCGTGCATAAACACTTTTACTCATACACAAAGAATCTAATAACATAGGATTATGTTTTTAATACCTCCAATAGTCGTGCTTTGTATAGATATCGGGACTCTTCTCTCCATTGGATTAGAGAGTTATGGGAACTGCTATTATATATTACTGTTTACCATTATTTATTATATATATATATATATTTCCATTGTTGAAAATCATCAACATTTTTAATATACCACAACATCCCACACATGCTTACTGAAAATATGCATATAGGAGCATTAAAGTATAAAGGTATAATATACTGAAATAATTTGTACAATATGCTAAAGAAAACATGATATATCATGAAAACTGTACAAAATATACATATGAAAATTGTACAAATATATATATGAAAATTATGCAAAGCATGCGAGCCATAAACATGCTATCTGATCAAAATTGTATCCTATCCACAACCATCTCGTGCCCAGCTCAACAATTAACTCACTTGACCTGTAAGAAAAAAAAATTAAGAAATAAGCGACGAGTTACACAGTAAGTATTTCCTATCTTCACCCACAAACATGTTTATATTCTTTAGTACTTGTGACTTATCACGATCTTTATTTGATTTCGTGTTTTATTTTCTTTTTTGTCTAATATTGTTTGCTTATTTTGTTTCTTGTCTTATAAACTTTACTTATCATGATGTCTTAACTCTAATTCATGCCATGCTTTGTATGTCATGGTATAAAATATGTTGAAATAAGGTTTTTGCTCTTAGGCCTATTTTTTGAAAAACATTTTTTGAAAATAACCACTGTGATATAAAGATCTTGAAATAAAATCATTACTAAAATCTCTATTTTTATAATATATATATATGTATATATATATATAAGTTGTATCTGAAAACTATTTTTGTTGATCAAATTAATAAATACAAAGATTCAACACCTTGATCGTGTGAGTTTTACCACATTAGCACTCAATTAATAAGCTGAAAATTGATGCACATTAATACTCTCTCTAACAAGCTTGGTCAGAGACCATGTTCTCTCTAGTAGACATTGGTTTCCTCTCAAATAGGTGTGCAAACTCATAGACACCCCCTTATATTTATCCCTAAAATGAAGTCCAGGACATTATCTTTCTATATAAAAAAACATATACATATAGATCACTTGATTCTTTTTTTAGAAAACTCTAGTTTGACATGTAATACTTATTATGTATGATGTCTTATTATATTTGCTTCTTATTAAAATTCTCATACTTGTATTAGCTTAAATTTTGATTCTATAATTTTCACTATCTACATGATCGTGCACTTCAAGACAGATAGTTATGTGTTGGTACACAACCATGTCCTTGTTTTGCACAGGCATATAAAACACTCACATAACATGTTTGTGACATGTATGCATAATCTTGCTTAGCTATTGTAGGCATATGATTGTAACCCTTCATGCATAGTCATGTCCCAAACATTTATCCAGTTATGCATGCTTAGCATACACGATCGTGAGATTTCAAAAATATGACTACATAGTCGTGTGCTTGTAAGTACATAGTTGTACATTGTGCTCTACTTCTATAATATTGTGTTTGGAATTATAGATCTAGACCTAAACTTCACCAAATCTCAGCAAGCTTATTCAAACATTCATACATGAGTAATATACTATTTTACACATGATTTTTTCATTAAATAGCATCAAATCTCAGCATAACATACATATAAACCTTTAAATCCTTACACCTACACATATAGGTATTAACCATGTTTCTATGCACATAAGCTTGATCAAATCACTATTGCTTTGTCATCTTATCATATAATCATGCTATTCAAGTATAAAACATGAATTAAGGATCATCAAATCTAATAAAATAGGGAACTCATGCTATGAGAACATAGGGAAAAAAAGGTAAGAAACAGTTATCTCTAGTTATGGATGCTCTTTCTCTCTCTCTCTCTCTAACTGGATCTTAATCTTTGACTCCCATCTTTGGTCTTGGTATTTCTCACTTAATTCTAGGATTAAAGTTTTTAGGTTGAAGAAAAAATTTGGGTAAAATCTTATCTAAAAAATGAGAGAAAATCTACTTTATATATGACAACCTAAAACTATAGGGATGCACAATTATATGTCTTAGGGATGCACGATTGTGCTTCAAGAGAAATATTAGATTTGTCACTTTCTTATGTTATGCATGAAAAAGTCTTCTAAGAAGATCCATGCATATGCTGCATGTAGCTTCCACTATAATAAAAGAGGCCTATAGTGGCATTTAATTTGATCTTTAATGGTGTTTATAAACACAACAAAAAAATATACCAACTTTCTACCTTCTGCCGCTGAAGTGTGTGTCGTTTTAAGTTTTACCAACAATTAAATAAACACCGGTAAAGTCTGAAATAAATGTCGTTATAGGTCGGATATATCAATGGTTTTTCTAAAGTTACTGGCGTTTAAAAGTGTCGGTAAAACTTGGTTCCCACCAGCAAACCTTATTCCCGCCAATGTGCGCTTGCAAATATCTGTCTATGATATGACTTTTAGCAACGTTTCTGAACCTATAGCGACATTTTTCTTAAGAGATATAGTGACATTTGTTTGGGTTTATAACAACGTTTGTCTAGACTTATAGCAGCGTTTTTCTAGGCTTATAGTGGCTTTTGTATTGGCATATAGCGACGTTTTTTTTATAGGCATTTTATAAAATAATTATTTATTCATATATTTTTTTTGTACTCCAGTATACATTTCATGTACAAGCAATCTTATGTTTTTATAAATAAACTATGGTAACAAAAAACAATTCCAATAATGTTAAATTCAATCATGCATTGGAGTATGCACACTAAATCAATTCGAAAGCATATTAATAAAATTTTTCATATAATTTAAGTCTTAATGTAGTATAATTAAAGTACTAACATATTATAAAAATATATAAAGTTAAAAGTTAACAAAAGCCGTTTAGAAACTTGTTAGTTAACTTGAGCCAAAATTCTAACTTTTTTATCTGCAAAAAGAAATTAAGGATGTAAGAAAAATAAAATATGAAATTTATATTCAACTTATGCCTTACAAGGTCAAGTACAATAATATGAACCCATGTAAATATTCAATATCATAGTAAAAATATTTTAAACAAAAATTAGAAGAAATGTATAAATATGTACTGACAATTGCATTTTTAAGTTTGCTGTATTAATTCGACTATACATGTTTGAATAATTAACTCAAAATGAAACTATAATAGACAACATTCAACGACACTTGCTCCATCAATTTGGCATACACAACTACATTAGGAATTCGTGACATACCTAATTTCATTTTTACCGTGTTTGATACTTTTATTTTCAAACCACCGCGTACTCATTAAAGTAACCTAAAACTAGATTATAAATTGTGACTAATATCATGTAAAATGGAATTGCATTACATTTTAACAACTAATCTCAAACACTTTGATTAGATGTCATTGAGTCCAACCATTCTACAACATGCCTTGTATCCATCAATATATTTTCATAAACCACAATCTGTGTTGAAAAATTTATAAACCAACTTAACAATCTAATACTTTGCCATAAAATAAATTTAAAACTTCATAAATACATACAAACCAACCCTCCAATTAGCTAAATTTCAACAATAAGTATTTTTATTAGAGATAAACATTTAAGTAAATATAAACTTACTGATTTTTATCTGAAGCGTAATGGCTACTCAATGGATGGTGTACCTATCAGAATACAATCAGACAAAACATATATATTAATTCTCAATTAATAACTTTACAAGAAAAAAATTTTTATATAAAAATATCCATACAGACGTTACCTTTCCACTAGGTTTCCGATCATCTTCAGATGGTGGTATGCCCAAAGACAAACAAATTTTAGCTTATTGAGATCTAACTGCATTCGTATTATTATTATAATCTTCTTGTAGTGTTCTCAATTGATCTTCTAATTCTCTTATTCTTTGTGTATTATCATTGGCCACACCCAAGTGGTCTCCTAAGTGATGAGATAATGATATTAATGCCCCTATACATGCTAGGTGTGGGTCCTAATCCCAACTCACGCACCTTATCATGTCTTTTTGGTCCCATTACTTGAGCGTAAGCATTATCATCCATTTTAGTAAGAATCGCATTTGATTCTTGAATAGAACTTTGTAATTCATTAATCTTCTCCTAGATCATTTCCTAAACTCAATCACAAACATAACATCTTATGATTTGTATTTAATTAACCATAAACACAAATGAAGTTACACAAAAAATAAACTTATAATTGCTTGTGCAGAGTCTTGATCAAGTGGTCTCCCATATTTACGACTCCAATGGGTTGCTATCAATACCTTGGCTTATGTTAGTTGTTCTCCACTGGATGTCTAGTATCATAATGAATAATATACATGACCTATACTGCTTACACATGTTATATATATCATTCATTTATTAAAGCCAAATCAAGTTACCATTTTATCCATCAGATGTATAATACTTTTAATGCCTCTAGTATGTGGCATTTTTCGAACAACACGAGTCTGCCTATTTTCCCCACTACATCATTGAAACATGAAAATTATTAAAGAAAAATGAGAATTCATTATTGACATAATTGTAATATACAAAACACACAATCATACCCTCCCTTACTCTAGATGCCAATGTTTAACGAGTGTTATCCATTGATCTCTAGAGATTCACTTTAGTCTGTTTGTAGCATCCCAGGTTAGAAAAGCCCTTAGAAATAGAGTTTTGGGATTAGAAATGAAATTCAGGAATAAATTAGCAGTCTAAAAGAATTCAAGGGTGAGTTAATAAGTTTCCAGAGCTAAGTGGCCTTCATATGATTCCTTTAGAGAGGTTTTAATCATACGAAGCCCGAGAAATGGACTTCCTTCATTTTCCCTGGTGCACTCCCGTGCACTACGCCCTGCACGCCCGTGTATGTGGGTAGATTTTGAGAGAGACGGGAGATTTATTACTTCTCACCCAGCCATTTATCATTTTCAGCCAAACTTCTTCTTTGTTCTTAGCAGCTCCCAGCCCTAGACGCGAGATTCAGCATCCATCATCTCCAAATCCAACAAGAGAGTAGATAGCTTTGAGTTTTCCAACCGCCATGTCAAGAGGTAAGTGTTCTCTTACTTCTTCCGGCGTTCCCAACTTGCATTTGATGTGTGTTGATGTTAGAAATGTGTGTTACCGTTTCCAGCATGTTGTGTTGTGCTTGTATATTCATATGATGATGATGTGATGAGTTAGAGGATGATTTTCCACCCAGAATACATGCTTGCTTTGCTTGTGTGTGTGTTAGTGAGATAAATGTTTGATTTCCATGGTGGAATGTGCTGGGATGAATGAATGTTGAAATTGAAGTGATTTGTTAGCTTATAAAAGTGCCAATAATGCATGCTAGAAGTTAATTTGAATTTGATTGAGAAATAAGTGTGTTTGAATGAGATTTTCTGTATTTCCAAGTGAGCTCCACTGTTGTAGAACCAGACACACGCTCGTGTGCTTACAGAAACATGCCCGTGTGTCCTGGTTTCTGTGAGGGCATGCCCATGTGCACAAAGTACGCACGACTTGAAATATAGACGCACGCCCGCGTGTCTTGAGGGGCAAGGCCGTGTGCCAGCTTTTTTGCATGAATGGCCAAATTTTCCACAAATGCGCACGATCGACTGCACAGCCAACGTACGAACCCGTGCGTCTGGGCCCACGCCCATGCGTCTGGGCACACGCCCGTGTGCCTTTGCCATGCACGCCCGTGTGTATGTGTTGCACAGTCGTGTGCCTTACCCACATGTCCATGCAGCAGCAGAAGTTTCCTTGAATTAAGAGAAAATGAATTAAAAAGATTTGGTAACCATCCAGAAGTCTAATAATCATCAGATAAGCCAGAAATCAGATAAGAAATGTTGTATATGCATACCATAGCATAGCATGTAGCCTGAAAGAGGATCTAGGGATTCAAATTCTGTAGTTTCAGTATTCAGAACCTGATATACGAGTTATAGTTTTGGGTGAACTCGAAGGGGCATCTGTGGGATTCAGCTTGCTGACACTAGTCAGATTGTTCAACATTCATTACTCAGCTTTCTAGCCAGTAGCTAGACTGTCCAGCCCACATGGCCAAGATGCCGAATCCCTGTGTTCATCAGCCTGATCAGCACAGTAGGTACCTTCGGATACATATAGAGATTCGCATACATGCATCTTCAGATTTCAGTTATCATGTCATGACATACATTTCATGATATGATTAATTAATGAGAAACAGACCATCAGAATAATCAGTTTCAACGCCAGTAAGCGACTAGATGTATAAATAGGGCCGATGCCAGGTATGTATGCTTATTTGTTGCTTGCTTGGGTTGAGGGAAGTAAGGAATGCTTACTGGGTGATCTTTATCACTCATCCCTTTCTTTCTTTCTTCCTTTTCAGGTCAGTTTGCTGCTGGTGAGGAGCGGGTGGATTGAGGCTTGCGGGAGAGGACCCCACACACTAGATTTCAGTTGTATTTTCAGTTTTAGCTTGTGTGGTCTTGTATTGTACATCTTTATGTACTCAGATGTAAAAAACAATTGTATAGATACAGTTATATAAATGAAAGGCCAGTTTGGGCTCATTGTATATTTATATTTCGATTTCAGTTTCAGCTTCCACATGCATTGTACAGCAGTAGTAGTTTTATTTTTATAGGATTCCCGTTGCGCGTACCCAGATTTCTAGTTTATTAATAAAATGAACCATATTATTCAACAGTAGGGGTACTCATGGCGGCGGGTCCTACATTGTTGGTATCAGAGCGTTTCTCTGTACCATTTTTGGTAGAGATTGAATTGTAAGTGTGTGGTGCCTGTTTTCTCTCCTTCGCAGCCATCGTCCAGACCCTTCTCATAGCACAGTTAGGTATTTCTTTCTAGTTTTGATGTGTTATGTGTTTCTAACGCCAGTTTGTTGTGATGCTATAGATAGAGAAGAGTATGTCCCTAGATACATAGATGAGGCCAGTAGTAGTCCTCCTGTCCATCCCATGAGTGTGAGTGATAGGATGCGATCTCAAAGCTCCTCCCATGTGTCCATCAGACCAGAGCAGTTAAGGGAAATGATTGGGCAAGTTGTCAGAGAGAGTCTTCAACAGGCTGGTGTGGGTAATGTTCAAGAGCCAGCTAGAGTTAATCCCCCTCAGTATGATGCCTACCAGACTTCAAGACGAAGACATTCTTAGCCTCAGTCTCAACCTCAGCCATAATATCATTCACTGCCTCAATCAATCAGAGAGGGATATCAGTTTCAGCCTTAGTCAGCTAGAGAGAGATATCAGTTTCCAACTGAGTTTACAAAGTTCAGTCAGGCCATGAGTACAGAGATAGCTAGCACAAGTTCATCAGAGAGGCTGTATCTGATTTATCATCTGCCAGGGTCTTTCCAACCTTCTAAATTTAGTGGGTCCAAGGATCCAGCGGTAGCAGAAGAATGGGTTGAGTCAGTGGAGAGTGTGATGGGTCTCTTCACACTGTCAGAGTAGGAAAAAGTCAGATATGTAGTATTTCTCCTGAGATGTGATGCCAAGGTATAGTGGAGTCTAGCCAAGGCCACCATCAATGAGGAGTAGCTTACCTTGGCAGAGTCCAGACAACTATTCGATGCAGAGTACAGGAGCACAGAGATGCTTTATGCCAAGGCCTAGGAGTTTATTGACCTGACTCAGGGGTTCAGTTCAGTCAAGGAATATGCGACCAAGTTCAATACCTTGGCACGATTTGTCCCCAGTTTAGCGGGGACGAAGATGGGCAGAGTATAAAAGTTCATCCATGGCTTGCACCTTGTAATAGCCAAGGATGTCATGACTGGAGCAGATCCTCCTTAGAGATTCAGTGATGCACTGGGGAGAGTGCTTAGATCAGAGGCTGGTCTTCTGAGGATGAGTGTAATGACTAGAGGGATTGACAGAGCAGCTGAGAGAACAGAGGATAGAGATAGAGGCAAGAGGCCGATGTCAGCCAAAAGATATGCCCGAGGTTTTCAGAGACAGAGGACTACCCCACAGTTTTCACTGCCACAGTATACCAAATGTGGCAGGTGCCATTCAGGAGAATGCCTAGCCGGCCAAATAGTATGCTACAGATGCCGTCAGCCATGGCACATGATGGCAAAGTGCCCAGCCAGAGGTGGAGCTGGTGTTGGGCCGAGTAGAGATAGAGTCGGGCAGTATAGAAGCAGAAGAGGTCCACCTAGAGGTGGTGCTGGTGCAGAGAGAGGTAGAGCAGAGGTTCCCAGAGCTGGTGTTGGAGCACCTGGAGGAGGTGCTAGTACTTCAGGAAGAGGCGGAGGCCGAGCTAGAGTTTATGTTATCCGTCAGGAGTAGGCAGAGGCGATACCCTATACAGTCACTGGTCAGTTGATTTACTTTAGTACTCTTTTATTTGTGCTTGTTGACTGCGGAGCCACACACAACTTTATATCTAGGGGAGTAGTGGAGAGATTAGGGGTTGACCCTAGTGTGGCCAATAGGAGTATCCTTGTAGAGATGCCAGATGGGGGATACGTGGTGAGTGATAGAGTCCTCATAGATCAGGAGATAGAGATTATGGGTAGACTAATGAGGATTGATCTGATTCTACTGGAGTTAGCAGATTTCGACATGATCTTGGGGATGGACTTCTTGGGGAGATATGATACAGAGATAGATTGTGGAAAGAAGAAAGTGAGATTCCACATAAACTCTGATCAGTTTGTATTTGGTGAGGGCAGAGTAGATAGCTTGATGATCTCTTGTATGCAGGTGGGTAAACTGCTGAGACAAGGATGTGTAGGGTACTTGGCCAATATTGTATGTAGCAGTGCAGTGGGGCCAAGTATCGATGAGGTACCGGTGGTCAGATAGTTCAGAGATGTTTTCTCAGATGAGTTGTCAGGGTTACCTCCAGACAGGGAGTTGGAGTTCAGTGTTGAGCTTCTTCCCAGTACGGCTCCAATCTCCAAGGCTCCGTACTGGATGGCTCTAGCTGAACTCCAAGAGTTAAAGAAGTAGTTGTAGGAGCTAGTTGACAAGAGATTCATCCGATTGAACTATGCTTCGTGGGGAGCTCCAAATCTATTTGTGAAGAAAAAGGATGGGTTAATGAGGATGTGCATTGACTACAAGGAGCTGAACAAAGTAACGGTGAAGAATAAATATCCCCTGCTAAGGATTGATGACCTTTTTGATCAATTGAGAGGTGCAACAGTGTTCTCCAAGATCAACCTTCGATCTGAGTACTATCAAGTCAGAGTAGCAGAGAGGGATGTCCCCAAGACTACATTCAGAACCAGATACGAGCACTACGAGTTTGTAGTAATGCCCTTCGGGTTAACTAATGCCCCAACGATCTTCATGGATCTGATGAATCGGGTATTTCATGACTGTCTTGACCGGTTCGTAATGGTGTTCATAGATGACATTCTGGTGTATTCCAGAATTGTGGTAGAACACGAGGAGCATCTTAGGTTCGTGCTTTAGAGGCTGAGAGACCAACATTTGTTCACCAAGTTCTCTAAGTGTGAGTTCTAGCTCGACATAGTGGCATTCCTAGGCCACGTGGTTACAGTAGATGGGATTTCAGTGGACCCTAGTAAAGTGGAAATAGTTCTGAGCTGGCCAAGGCCGAAGACAGTAAGAGAGGTGTGCAACTTCCTTGGGTTAGTAGGATATTACCGGAGGTTCATTGAGGGGTTCTCGAGCCTAGTGAGGCCTCTCACTGCCTTGACTAGGAAAGAGACCCCATTTATTTGGTCAGAGGAGTGTGAGCAGCGTTTTCAAGAGCTCAAGCAGAGGTTAACTAGTGCTCCAGTGTTGGCACTACCTCAAGAGGGGATAAGGTTTGATATCTATACAGATGCATCCCATAAGGGGATAAGGGTGGTTTTGATACAAAATAGTAGGGTGATTGCCTATGCTTCTAGGTAAGACAATCACGAGATCATGAGTTGAGGTACCCTACTCACGACCTGAAGTTAGCAACAGTTGTATTCGTCTTGAAAATTTGGAGGCACTACCTGTATGGAGTCAGATGTAGCATATATTTAGACCATAAAAGTCTGAGATATTTCTTCACCCAGAAGGAGCTCAACATGAGACAGAAGAGATGGTTGGAGCTGGTGAAGGATTATGACTATGACATCAGATACCACCCGAGGAGAGCCAATGTGGTGGTTGATGCCTTAAGTAGGTGAGTGGCCTTATCTAGCCTATCAATTCAGAGAAAGCTGCAACATGAGTTTGTCAGAGAGCAGATCGAGATTGTGTCTGCAGGTTTCTCGAGGCTTCAGATCAGATCCTCCCTGTATGATGAGATCAGAGACAGTCAGATGTCAAATGAGTGGACTCAGAGCATGCTTCAGAGGATGACAAAGAGATTAGTGCCAAACTTTAAGTTCAGAGAGGAGATCTTGAGATTCAGAGACAGAGTCTGTGTACCCCAGAGTTCAGAGCTAAGACAGAAGATCTTGTCAGAGGTGTACAGTACGGTGTATTCAGCACACCTAGGCAGCACAAAGATATACCAAGATCTCAAGAAGAATTTCTGGTGGTCAGGGATCAAGAAGGACATCGCAGACTTCGTCTCCAGATGTCTGGTATGTCAGCAAGTAAAAGCAAAGCACCAGAGACCCTCAAGATTACTTCATCCCTTGAGTATTCCTGAGTGAAAGTGGGAGGACATCTCCATGGACTTCATTTCTAGTCTTCCCAAAGTCCAGAGAGGATTTGATGGCATCTGGGTGGTAGTTGATCGGCTCAGTAAATCAGCTCACTTCCTCCCTGTCAGACAGGGAATATCCACAAATCAGTTGGCACGACTCTACATCAGAGAGGTGGTTAGACTCTACGGGGTTCCTAGGACGATAGTGTCATACAGAGACTCTAGATTTTTGTCAACTTTCTAGAGGTCATTGCAGAGAGCCTTGGGAACTAGGCTGCAGTTCAACTCAACATATCACCTTCAGACAGATGGTCAGACGGAGAGGGTGAATAAAATCTTGGAGGATATGCTGAGAGCTTGTTGCATGGACTTCCAGACTGATTGGGCAGAGTTGATCCCTTTAATAGAGTTTACCTACAACAACAGTTATCAGGCAACCATCCAGATGGCTCTATTTGAGGTGTTATACAGTCGGAAGTGTAGATCTCCTCTCCATTGGGATGAGATTGGAGAGAGAGATTCCTTGGAGATAGTAGTGGGACCAGAGACTACTCAGAGGATGATTGAGCAAGTCAAGATCATCAGGCAGAGGATGAAACAGGCCCAGGATCGACAGAAGAGCTATGCTGATCTGAGGCGCAGGTAGATTGAGTTCTTAGTAGATGACAATGTGTTTCTGAGAATTGCTCCCTACAAGCAAGTTCTCAGATTTAGCAAGAAAGAAAAGTTGGCACCTAGATTCATTGGTCCCTACGAGATACTTAAGAGAGTGGGGATAGTTGCCTACAGATTAGCACTGCCAGCCAGTATGGATAGAATCCATAATGTCTTCCATGTGTTACAATTAAGGAAGTATGTGGGGGATCCTTCTCATGTGCTTCAGTTTTCAGAGATTGAGTTGGCAGAAGACTTGAGCTACCAGGAGCAGCCTGTCCAGATTCTTGACTATAGAGTCAAAGTCCTCAGAAATAAAAAGATCCCACTGGTCAAAGTTTTGTGGCGCAACCAGAGAGTGGAAGAAACCATTTGGGAGGTAGAGTCTGAGATCAGGGATAGATTCTCAGAGTTATTCAGGAAAATTTCGGGGTTAGAATTTTTATAAGGGGGAGGAAATGTAGCATCCCAAGTTAGAAAAGCCTTTAGGGATAGAGTTTTAAGGTTAGAAATGAAATTTAGGAATAGATTGGGAGTCTAGAAGAATTTAGGGGTGAGTTAGTAAGTTTCCAGAGCTAAGTGGCCTTCGTATGATTCCTTTAGGGAGGTTTTAATCATACGAAACACGAGAAATGGACTTCCTTCATTTTCCCTAGCGCACTCTCGTGCACTACGCCCTACACGCCCATGCAGGTGGGTAGATTTTGAGAGAGACGGGAGATTTATTGCTTCTCACCTAGCCATTTATCATTTTCAGCCAAACTTCTTCTTTGTTCTTAGCAGCTCCCAGCCCTAGATGCGAGATTCAGCATCCAACAGCTCCAAATCCAACAAGAGAGTAGATAGCTTTGAGTTTTCCAGCCGCCATGTCAAGAGGTAAGTGTTCTCTTACTTCTTCCGGCGTTCCCAGCTTGCATTTGATGTGTGTTGATGTTGGAAATGTGTGTTACCATTTCCAGCATGTTGTGTTGTGCTTGTATATTCATATGATGATGATGTGATGAGTTAGAGAATGATTTTCCACCTAGAATACATGCTTGCTTTGCTTGTGTGTGTGTTAGTGAGATAAATGCTTGATTTCCATGGTGGAATGTGCTGGGATGAATGAATGTTGAAATTGAAGTGATTTGTTAGCTTATAAAAGTGCCAATAATGCATGCTAGAAGTTAATTTGAATTTGATTGAGAAATGAGTGTGTTTGGATGAGATTTTCTGCATTTCCAAGTGAGCTCCGTTGTTGCAGAACCAGACACACCCCCGTGTGCCCACAGAAGCACGCCCGTGTGTCCTGGTTTCTGCGAGGGTATGCCCGTGTGCACGAAGTACGCACGGCTTAAAATGCAGACGCACGCCCGTGTGTCCTAAGGGGCACAACCGTGTGCCAGCTTTATTGCATGAATGGCCAAATTTTCCAGAAGCGCGCACGACCGGCTGCATGGCCAGCGTACGATCCTGTGCGTCTGGGCACACGCTCGTGTGCCTTTGCCATGCACGCTCGTGTGTGTGTGTTGCACGGCCGTGTGCCTTGCCCACACGTCCGTGCAGCAGTAGAAGTTTCCCTGAATTAAGAGAAAATGAATTAAAAAGATTTGGTAACCATTCAGAAGGTTAATAATCATCAGATAAGCCAGAAATCAGATAAGAAATGTTGCATATGCATACCATAACATAGCATATAGCATGAAAGAGGATCTAGGGATCTGAATTTAGTAGTTTCAGTATTCAGAACCTGATATACGAGTTATAGTTTTGGGTGAACTCAAGGGGGCATCTATGGGATTCAGCTTGCTGACACCAGGCAGATTGTTCAGCACTCATTACTCAGCTTTCTAGCCAGTAGCTAGACTATCCAGCCCACATGGCTAAGATACCGAATTTTGTGTTCATCAGCCTGATCAGCACAGTAGGTACCTTCGGGTACATATAGAGATTCACATGCATGAATCTTCAGATTTCAGTTATTATGCCATGACATACATTTCATGATATGATTAATTAATGAGAAACAGACCATCAGAATAATCAGTTTCAGCGCCAGCAAGCGACTAGATGTATAAATAGGGTCGAGGCTAGGTATGTATGCTTGTTTGTTGCTTGCTTGGGTTGAGGGAAGTAAGAAATGCGTACTGGTGATCTTTATCACTCATCCCTTTCCTTCTTCCTTCCTTTTCAGGTCAGTTTGCTGCTGGCGAGGAGCGGGTTGATTGAGGCTTGCGGGAGAGGATCCCACACACCAAATTTCAGTTGTATTTTCAGTTTTGGCCTTTATGGTCTTGTATTGTACATCTTTATATACTCAGATGTAAAGAACAATTGTATAGATACAGTTATATATATGAAAGGCCAATATGGGCTCATTGTATATTTATATTTCGGTTTCAGTTTCAGCTTCTACATGCATTGTACAGTAGCAGTAGTTTTATTTTTGTAGGATTCTTGTCACGGGTACCCAGATTTCTAGTTTATTAATAAAATGAACCATGTTATTCAGCAGCAGGGGTACTCGTGGCGACGGGTCCTATACTGTTGGTCACAAGGTCATCCAAATTTGAGTACCTTCCAAAGTATTCTACCTTCAGCTCATATTTGTAATCCTTCTATTTTTTTCCCAAAGATTGTAACATTCATTTGTTGCCTTCGAAAGAATATATAAACCTCACCTGGAAAAGAAATTTGCCCTTAATGTGAGATCAATGCCTTGGGAGAACTAAAATGATAACTCCAATAGAAAACAAATGTATGCTTACTTTAACAATGCCTAGCACCCTCTCTTTCTCTAACGTTGGAATTCGCCTCTAATCTAGGATAATATAGGGGAGCAATTTTGTGTTTTATGCTAAAGTTCCCAAAAAACTTGCCATCACACGAGCTTCAGGTCTAATTGCTTGGTTCAACTCATCAAAATGCACTATAACCTTCTCCCCTGTGCACATATTCTAAACATCTATCATTTAAGTTGGTGCTCGTCCTCTTCTACCCATTTAAGGACCTATAACAAAGAAAATTAAAAGTAATAGAAGATAATCTTAATTGAAAAGCAAATTTAGTTAATTTCAACCTAAATTATCCTATACCAACAACAGTTGTCATGCTCTCATGAACTGGTTGTGATTCTTCATCGCCTCAAGAGGATTCACCAATGAAAATCATTCGTAAATTTCTCTTCCTTGGTATTTTCAATTTATAATTTGCAAGGAATAAGTCTTAGGATTAATAAATTGATATGCATAATAGAAAGTATATATAATGATTATACAATGAACATGTATATATAAACAATAACAACATGTGATAAATATAAACATATATGCATAATAGAAATTTCATCAACCTGAAGAAAATATCAATAGCACATCTAATATATTCAATTCTAATATACAGTGAATATGAATTTTGAGTTTGATCTTAATTAGCTCTGTCGATATCATCATCTTGTATATCTTAGTCATTACCCATTTCAACAAAAATGATATCTATGTCATTCCTAACCAATAAAAAATCATCATTCTCTGTCTTCATCTAACTTTCTAAATGATAAATAATAAAACTTTCATTAACTGTATTTATGTTAATATCTCTATCGAAAGCATCGTCTCTTAAATCAAAACTATAACTAGTCCTAATTGGAAAAAGAATGAAACACTTTTTATCCTGTTGATCTTGGACAACATAACTTATTGTGTTTGAGATTCAAACATAAAAGACTCATCAAGTATATGATAGCCTATATGAATTAGGTGAGGACAACTTACTAGTGTGAATCCTTGTACATCTTTTTTTCCTCTACCATGGGTAACGTCAACCTAGTCACATCTAAATAACATAATCTTAAATTCAGCATAATAATTGAGCTAAATAATTTCAGTCAATGTATCATAGTAAGCCATATCGCTTAACACTAGTCTCGAATCACTAGTCCTTGCATAACTTTGAGTTTTTGCAACTACCATAACTCCACGATTTTTTATATTCATATCTTTTTCATATTCTTTTGTCCAAAACCTATATCCATTATATAGATCAAAAGCTTTAAACCTCTTTGCTATGTAGTTTGGACCTTGAGCAATTGTTCTAATCTTGAAACTCTAATGTCTATCATCACCAATGTCTGAATCCTTCACTTAAAATCAATATAAATAACTTAGTTGATATGTTTTACAATCACTATGTATAAATATTTATGTATATCATTAATATTAAGTTGTATTCACCTTTTCCTTAAACCATTCATGAAAAGATTCATTATATAAGCGGTCTGCCTCATATTGAGTTAGAAGTCGTCAGCGCTGAAGTCTTTTGATAACTCCTAAATGTTCACTACAATAAAGGAACATTTTAATCAAATGTTATTGCAAATAGATTTTGATATGTATATGAATATGTTTGTCGTTTGGTATTTACTCTTTGTAGCGTTAGACAATATTTGAATCATAGTTGAAGATGACATAACGTTGTACTTGTACCCACATTTTTTCATTCATCATGAACCTTTGCATAGTGTCATATAGTTGTCCAACATCTGGGAACAAGATTGATTTTGACCCTGATCCGTTACCAATGTTTTTTTTTTTCTTTGGCTTGCTTTGGTGTCATATAGGTATTAAGAGTAAAATGTCAAACACTCGGTAGCAAGGTATA
The DNA here is from genome assembly GCA_026122585.1 of Anacardium occidentale. Taxonomy (NCBI): domain Eukaryota; kingdom Viridiplantae; phylum Streptophyta; class Magnoliopsida; order Sapindales; family Anacardiaceae; genus Anacardium; species Anacardium occidentale. Next base: position 14,966 of record JAJEJH010001244.1, on the reverse strand, counting down.
ATTCAACTATGGAACCCTTTGGACACACTCTATTATGAGTGTAGACACCCCATTTTGGATCCAATAGGGTCATCCTCGATGATGAAAAATCTGAATATTGATTTAGAATTTTTAAGATGTTGAGCTGAGGTTGAACAAGTAAAAATCTATGATTTCATTTAAAAACCAATTTAAAAAAAAAAAAGGTTATTTTATTTTGAAAAAAAAAAATCATAAGATCCTTCCCCATAACCCAAGCCCGCGTAGCCCAGGTGGCAGGTGTTGGCCCGGCTGGGAGGAAAGGCCCAACGGTGGCCTGCAGTGCGCGCGTGTCACGCACGCGCGCGCTGAATTCCTTCCATTTCCAATTTTCTGCGCTTTTTTTTTTCTTGTGTCTCCTGCTCCTGCCAGGCCAATTTTCCACCCACACCAAGCATTTGCTTTTTCCTTGCCCAATTTAATGCAGCCTGTAAAATTTAATGGCCCATCATTTCTCTTTTTACCAACTGCAACTTTTCTCTCTCCTACCAAGCCACAAGCAAGCCAGCAAATTCTTCTCCCATTTAATAAGCTACTGATTTTTCTTCTTGGAGCGGATTTTAAGCTGATTTTGGCTACTGAATCAAGAAAAATCACGCACAAAGATTTTGGGCGCAAACGAGAATAAAATAGGAAAAAAAAATTTCACCGAAAGGGGGGGGGGGGGGGTGACGGAAAAATTCCGGGGGGGGGAGAGAAAAAATTCCGGGTGAGAGAAACTTTCTGGGAAGAGAAAATCTTTTGGGAGGTGGGATTTTTCAGAAACAAAACAAGGAAAATCGTAAAAATTTATGGAGAATTAACACATTTTGAAAATCAATTTACATGCTATTTTGATTTTCAGCTCTATATTTGATCAAATTTCAGACAACAATTTTCAGTTTAGTCTCTAAAGAGAATTTTTTATGAATGAAATTCTTATATTATTTTATTTTATTTTGTATATATGTTAAATTATATAATTGAAATATTATATCTTATAGTTTGTTTTAATTTGTTATTTATTCTTTATATAATAAGTATATATATATTCTGTTTGTATATTCTAATTTTTTTTATCCTGTGTTTTGTAGTTATTATATATATATATATATATATATATATATATATGTGTATATATATTTTTTATGTTCTGGATTTTTTATTTACTTTATTTTATTTGATGCTTTTTTTTATGTTATTATATTACATATTCTGTATTTTAAAATTGTATTTGTATATGAATTACAACATACTGCATGTATGCATAATAAATATTCTGTGAAGAAAACCTCATGTCTTCTGTGTATTTGTATATGTTATGTACCTCTTATCAAAAGGAGCGAAGGTGTTTCAGCTGATCGTTATGAGATATACTGAGGTTTTGGGCATCCTGGGTTCAAACCGTGGAAAATAGATCTGTTGGGTTTTGTATATGCATTCGTGTATGTTGTATATATAAATTCTGCATGGGAGTTGGGCGAATGTGTCAGATTGTCTTGGCGGTGAAAGGCGGGAGACTTATCGCCCTTATTTGCCCGGTTTCGAGTCTTGTGAGGAAGAAGCTGGGTTTTGTTTAGTTTTATTTGTTTATTTAATTATTTATTCTATTGGGCCACACGTTGCTATTCATCCTTTTGGGCTGGTTGGGCTGCACTTTGTTTATTTCTTTAGGTAGGCTGCATTTTGTTTATTTCATTGGGTGGGATGCTTTTACTTGGGCCAAAGATTTGATTATAGTTTTTTTATTTTTATAATTATAATTTGCTCCTAACAAAATTTTATTTTGTAGAATTTATTCATTTTATTAGATTAATTAATTAATTTGTTTTGTAGGATTTATTTATTTATTAATTTATTATAGACTTGTTTAGGGTTAGATAAAATGTATAGGGGTGTATGAAAAAAAAGGTTGTAATTTTAAGTTTTAATTTTTTTTTCATAGTTTATTATATTTGTGGATGAATGTAATTTATTGTATATGTATGATTATTAATAATGCATCGTGTTATAATTTGAAACTTAATTAAATTCGGTAATACGCTTGACAACCACAAAAGTGGCGACTGACTTTCACGTCGAGTGGCATGGGTGCCTAACACCTTCCCATTGCCGTATCTAACTCTCCGAACCAAACTCATTAGACAGGTAAGGAATAGTTGGGTCCTTTGCAAGGGATCCATAAATCGTCTATCCACACCGATGTGTATTTTCCCGGGGTTACTCTCGGGTGGCGATTCTATACACTACATAATGGGCTACGCACCTGTTATGCGCTCTTTTTGACCACATTTAGAGTGGTTAAACAAGAGTGGCAAGTATGTCCTGACATGGTGCGGCAAAAACCGGCGCCACAATGAGCCATTGATTTAAAAGTTTATAGTGACCTAAAGATTGAAAACTTGTTAGATTTTATGCATTAGTACAATATAAAGTTTATTCATTTATGTTAAATAACTTTTGATTTGATACATCCATCGGTAATGCATAGCCTCGACGAGCCTGACTTTTACTGCCAAATAAACTTCAAATGCACCATTATTGTGAAAAATATGGGTGGGAATATCTTTTCTATCTTGCAAAGTGTTAACACAATCTTCACTGCAAGTTGCTTTTGATCTCGAATTCAAAGGGACTTAGCACATAAAGCTAAAAAATAGTTAGATAGTTCAATCAAAGTTAAACTAAATTTAATGGGTAGCGTACCCTAAAGTGTAAGTGGAAGAAGTTGTTACATTAAAACGTAACAGTCATGAGTTTTCAAACTAGATAATTTGTGTTGTTTATGAACACATCGTGATATGTTTGAGCCATAGCCATATGGAAATTTCACATTCTTAAGTAGTTCATAAAAAAATTTCTTATCCTGTGGTGCCATGATATAACATGTAAGAGACAAATAAGTTCTTCTTGAATCCCACTGTTGAGGCCATAACTTCTTCTTGATATTCATTACGAACATTAATATTATCCTTTGACTTCTTATCAATATTAAAAATTTTACTCATTACATTATTGCAAATATTCTTCTCTATATGCATTACATCAATGTTATGTCTTATTAAGTAGTACTATCAATAATGAAATTGAAAGAAAATACTTTTTTTTCCCAATGTTTTTAGGTTGGCCCCTATCATATCTTTATTCATCTTCCTATGGGTGAAATGGATGTCTTTTAATTGATTTAATATAGCTAACCTAAATGGTGAAATTGGACTAGATCTCAATTTTGTTGTCCCATCAAATGATTTTGTATCAAATCGAAACTTATGATGGATTTTCAAAAAAGGTCGATGCCTCATGAAATAAAACTTTTTACCATTCTTTAGTCGCTTAGACTTTGTCTTTATATTACAGCAAAGACATATAAAACAACTGTGAGTGTTCTAACTAGAGAGACTACCATAAGTTGGAAAATCATTTATAGTCCACATAATGGATGTATGCAATTGGAGATTTTCTTTAGATGAAGCATTAAAAGTATCCATACCTACCTCCTATAATTTTTTCAAGTCTTCTATCAAAGGTTGCATGTATATATCAATATCATATTAGGTGTAACAGGATTAGAAATTAATAATGAGAGCATGAAGAATTGTTGTTTCATGCACAACCTTAGTGGTAAGTTGTAAGGAATTAAAACAAGTAGCCATATGTTATAAGTACTTTGCATTGTTCTCAACGGGTTAAAGTTATCACTCGCTAGACCTAATCTAATGTTACAAGGTTCTTGAGTGAATTTAGGGTATCTGGAGTCAAAAATTTTCTGCCGTTCTAAGTCAGTTGGGTGTCTTATAGTACAATGTTTCTCATGCCATGTTATCAACTGTGAAGATTTAGGAGACATGAATAGTCTCTAGAGCTTTGGTTTTAAAGGAAAATACCTTAACATATAAGTTGAAATTTTTTTCTTCTTGAAAAATTTTGAACTTCCCACACCATTGCAAGAATCAATCTTAAAATTTGTCCAACAAGAGACCCCACAAACTGAACATAAATTGGCAGAAGCTTTTTCTCTGTAAAATAGCATACAATCATTATTACAAACATCAATTTTATTATACTTCAGTCCTAAGGCTTCAATTATTTTTTTGGTTTCATGGAAAGAATTCGGAATGTCTCAACTTTTGGAAAAGCATTTTCAAAACCTTAGTTAAGGTATCAAACGATTCATTAGACCAATCATAACGCCATTTCAAATTATAAAGATGCAATAAGAAGGACAGTCTATTAAATTTCTCACACCCTGTATATAATTCTTTCTTGGCATATTCCATTAATTTTCTAAAATCTTCCATTTGGCCAAGAAATTGTTTCATATTTTCTTGTGGTACAGTACTGACAACATCGGTCTCCTTTACAGCTGTTCTATCCATATAGATATCCATACTTTACTCCATTATCTTGAAGACATTATGTAACATATCTGTCAATTCATCATCCCCAGTCATTTCCTGTTCTACTTGAACATCTAGGATGTAACTTTACGTAATCATTGATTTACCATGACAATACCAAGTTGTATGCCCTGCCATAAAGCCATTAACAACTAAATGATCATAAATTTCAGTCTGACTTTTGTAGTAGTAGTTAACACACTTTTTAAAGAAACTATTCAACCCTTTTAGATATTTTGAAGAAACTATATCAAAACTCATCCATCTTCTATGCTTGTGGTTATCCATTATAAAACACTGGCAAATGAGTAAAGAGCTAAAATAATAAGTGCAATAGAATAAGTAATTAAGTACTAATTACTTGAATTAATACAATAAGGGATTTTTAACTATTACCTAATATTGACTGTGAAAATTCGGAGAGACCTACTTTCTCCTTTAATTTGAGTTACAAAGATGATGAATGATTTATATCTCAAAAGGGACACACACAATTGAAACTTGGTGGAGAGAGAATTTTGTACGATGAAGCCATAACCGTAAATCTTTAATCAGACAGAGAAAGGAATGAGAAAAAATGGACTAAGGGTACAATTAGATATTCATAACCTTAAGCATTAAACACTATATGTTTAATTTTCATATATCCTTTCTTTTTGGTGTAAATCTACAAGCTCACTACTTGGTTTACTTTGTGTGAAAGAGGTATCTTGTATCTAGACTTGAATTTGATTTGAAACTAGGTGGTTATAAAACTAATTTTGACTGGTCTATCTTTACTTATTTCTTTGGTTTTTTCTTATTGGTCAAAAAGAGATTATTTTAATTAATTTGGAAACTAAATTATGATTAAATTGAAATGGCCAAAAAGAGATTCACCAATTTATTGACATCAGTTGTAAAGCACCCAAATAAAATATGCCTAGTAATAAGTTACATATATGTAGTATTTCAAAATATATTAAAAACCATGAATATTAACGAGATATATTATTAAAGAACCTTACATTATATTATATATTTAGATACTAGATCATTTAGGTAGACAAAATACGTATAAAATTGTGCATACAATTTACAATAAAATGATACGTTTTTTTTATTCTACTTAATAATAAGAAACACATAATTAATGTAAATTTTAATAAGATTCTTTCGTTAAGTTGAAGTTGACGGATATTTATATCTATGTTATGAAAAAACTTGGAGAATCCAAACACTTTAGTATATTTTTAAGCTTAAAAGTAGAGACTAGTTATCGATATAAAAGTTTTCCAATAAGAAACGTTTCAATCTCTTCTTTAACGGCTTTCGGGTAGTCAATTTTCCTCTCCTTTTACCATTGAAATTCCTTAAACTTTGCTTACTGATGCGTTAAAGTTTAAACTCTAACTTCCTAGCAAGTGTATTAGTTCAAAGTAATACGAGAAGTATTCAGGGTGTCGTATCCACGGGATTGCGTAAACAAGTTCTAAGATGGCACAACTCCTAACTTTATTTAAACTATCAAATACGAATCAAAAATAAATATGAAAGCTAAAACCAAACTAAAATCAGACAATTAATAAGCACGTCTAGGTAAATTGAATAACAATATGTGAGATGATGATAAGACTTCAGATTCACTAATTCACTACAATATAGGTTTTTCATGCAACTGAATATCTCATGTTATTCATGTGACAACGAAATTCCCTAAATTGATCAATATTCTTTCTCAAGCAATATTAATCCTATTTAACAATCTAATAATCTAAATATCTCTATCTAGGTTAAATTAGATGAAAATACATTAAGTTTTATGAAATCTACTAGCTTTCAGCACAAGCCTATTGTACCTATGATTATTGCATGTATTATTAAATATATCTATATATTTAATTAATCCACAGTTCGTATTCTCGCTGCTTTTATGCAATATCACCTCTCGGTCTCAATTACACAACAGAAATCCTATTAAAATTGGCCAAGTTTTCAATAGGCATTAAGTTCAGAATGTAAACTTACGTGAAATAACATGTTCGTAAATTATAATCGAACAACATTACATATTCATGAATTAGCTAGCATTAATCTTAGCAAAAATTATTTAGTTCATCATTAAACACAAATAAGCAATGAGATTCAAACAAAACATAAGCATAATGGAGGAATAAAAACAAAATCAGATGAAGTGTTGAATCTTTTATTGAAGCTGATAAAAATTTCCTCTTAATTGCAATCCAAAAAAGCTTTTTATTGAATCTCCCAAACAAATTATTGAATATCTGAAAAGTGTGGGAAAAATCTCCCAAAAACTCTCCTAGGACGGCTCTCCCTTTCTCTAAAATTACAAAGTATTATATATATTTAAGGTTAGGGAAGAATTTTAGTCAAAGTGAAATTCTACTGAAAAGTGCCCATGCCGCGGCATCATGCTGTGACATGAAGGTTCTGCCTGCTGCTGTTGGGCCATGCCGCGACATCATGTTGCAACATGAAGATTCTAGACTGTATGCTGTTGAGCATGCTACAACATAATGTCGCGGCATGCAGCTTATGGAATTTTTATGCGCCTCTTACATTGTGGCATGATGCCGTGGCATGTAGCTTCTAGAATCTGAAATTTTAGTCCTCATCAAAGGTGTATCGCTGGATGTCTAGTTTCATTTGAATTTTGAATCACCTCATTTGGACTTCAGAATATCAAGTTATGACTATTTTAGTGTTTAGTGGTCAGACACAGAATTTCACTAAGAAGACTTGAATTTGCGACAACGGTTGAGGACCCAAACGAACTCTGATTTTTCCCCATAATAGCTTTTTGGAAAGCTTGAGATGTCCACTACAACTTTAGTGAAGACTGCATTTTCATTACAGAACTTAAAGATATTGAAAATCTTCATTATTCTACTGTAGCGTGTAATACTCTCCTTTCCCGTTTTTGTTCTAGTTGCTCATTCTTCTTTAGACTAAAGTCGAATCTCCGGCTAGTCCTTCATATGTGTCTTTTTGTTTTGATTTCTATTGGAATCACATCAAAATCAAAATTTTCTACAAAACCACCTGTGATCCTGAAATAAGCATATAATAAGGGTAAAATGGTCAAATCACCTTTAAAACTCTATAAATTGACCATGAAATTATACATGTAATTGACACTTATCACAACTCCCAACTAGAATTTTGCTAGTCCCTAGCAAAATAAGCAAATTACTAGAACAAAGGAGGATCAAAACCTAAATGAAAATACAATTAAAACTAACACATTCACTAGCTATCTAAACCACTTTCGTAGGTTGTTACAGTTGCATTTAACGTATGCAACAAGCCTTTAAACCCCTATGCAGCCCTAGTGGCTGAGTTATAGTCTCGTGAGGGTTTCCAGCGATGCTACCTATAAACATCATTTACCCTATCCCTAGAACAAAAACTATAACAAACACATAATATTATAACAACACAATAATTAACTCGTACAATTGTCTCTTGAACTACAACAAATAATCAGTACACAACTTACCAACCTCATTCTCCTTAAAAGTATTTCAAAACAACACACCACTATCTTATCAACTCTCACATCCATCTCATTCACAAACCATCAAATTACCTTTTACTTACATTCCTAACATTACATAAACCTATGTATAAAACAAAAACTACAATTTCGCTCAAATTAAATTATTAAAAATGTTAAAATAAAAGTTATCAGTTTCCTTATAAAATAGAGAAGTTTAGTTGGTCTCATGTATTTGCATTCAATGAAAACAAATTTTACTATATGTGGTTATTCATATACATACATGCAACACAAGTTATAAAGTGGTGCATGGATATGAATATAAGAAATTGACGCCCATTTCATAATTATTTTTCATTAAATAGGCAACATAATCAGTCAGTAACATCTATTTGCCTTAAAGCCGTGAACTCTACCTCTTGCTTTTGAATTAAGTATATAGATGATTATATATGCTTTTGTTTGCTTGGGCCTTGCATATAACCTAAAGCATTCAGACACACTTATATCTATTGATGAAAAAATTAAAGATAATGCACTCTAAAATATTGCAAACAAATCTGCCCTCATAACAGATGGATTTTATCATTTCATTAAATAAATTTCCTTTCATGAAAAAATTAACCAAAACAAATTGATAACAAGAGAAAGAGTTGATGATTTACCTATAAACCTTGTCAAAATCTTCACCTGAGTAAACCTTTTCTATACAGATCGTAAAACCAGTGAAAACTTAGGTAAAAGAGCATCTTTAAAGACTAATGATGAAACTTAATATTGATAACGGCAAAAGACAACCTCACTAGTAGAAAATGTTTTTAGCAACAGTGTTTTCACAAAAGTAAAACTGACGACAGGACATGAAAATGTTTAGGGTGGGAGGAGAGGAGACAGACTCGAGTTTATATAATTGACCTATAATGGTGCTTTTTAGTGACTTTTACCAGTGTTTTAATAAATGCCATTAATTTCCATCTAGTAGTGGCATTTATTTTAAATGTTGACATAAATGTCGGTAAGAACATCATAGCTTCTTTTAGCGGTATTTGCACAAACACTGCTAAAAGAATGTTGTTATATGTAACTTCCGTTGTAGTGTTTTAAACGACTATTTTACATTTACACTCTTTCAAACTTATCATAAAACCTCAATTTTTAACCCCAATTTTTATTCTAAAAAAACCATTCTAACCTCAAAATGTTACAAGAGCAATGGTTCTTGCTAGGTAAAGATGAATGAGACGTCTAATGCAAGTATAAATCTAAAACACCATAAGTTTGTGTTTTATGATTTGTTTCACAAATGTCTACCATAAATAGGATCTAAGGCTTCAATTTTACATGTTTTAAATTAAATTTTAATTTGTCTTTTTCTACCTTGTCAATCTTCTAGTGACTTAAACAACCATAATAGAATGACCGTTCCAAGTAGATAAAGACAAAAAAATATATCCATTGAAGTTCAAAACAACCGGCCTACTTTTCAAGAAAACAAAGATTTTACTCGTGAATACTTGTTCCAAAAACAAGAATGACCATTCCTTAGACTCTATAAAACATATTAGAGAACCTTTCAAAGTCAAACAAATACAATTTCAATCTTAGAATAACTTGCCCCATAACTCAAAGTTCTTTGTAAAAGCTAGCATTGGAGCTATATTCAAAGGTTAGAGAGTTCACAAGAAAGAAAAATAGAAATCAAAGCAAAGAAAGAAAACATATTCAAAAGCTTGTATTATTCATCCAATTTTCTACTCTCTTAGTGCTTCAAATAATATCTATAGAGAATGTGTTAATACTTGTTTAATCAGCTTAATTGAGAGGTATAACATTTATAACAGTTGTATTACTCTTTATTTTAGACTAAATCTCATATAAACTATTATAAAAGGCAAAATCTCCTATCAATTATTATAAAAAGTGAAATCTTACACCAACTATTGTAAATGAAGAAATCTCATAACAATTATGGTGAAATGGCAAAATCTTAGACAACTAAGGCGTAATCCCATAAGGAACTAGTATTGGATCAATATGTTATTAGTGAAACTTTAAGGGGATTGTCTTAACAAAGTGTATATACAAGGTTTGAAATTGAAGATTTGAATCACTATAAATTATTAAGAAAATCTTTTTATCTTTATCTCCTTTACTTTTAAGAAACTTAATTATTTGTTGAATGATTACATAATTTTGTGCTTTAACTTGCTTGGATGATTTACATTAATTAAATTTAATTCTGTAGTAACTTTTTCACAACTTTTATTCATCCCCTTTCTTTAGGAGTATATTAACCATTTAGTTGTTAAAAATAATATGTTAAAATGTAAGAATTCTTAACTCAATTGAAAATTCAAACATAATAAAGCTGTGGTTCATCTCCTTTTCTTATATATAAATATAATATATCCATTGAAACTTGTATAATACAGTTGGTACTAGAAGTGCATGGTTTGAAATTTTTTTCCTTCTATATGGACACACAAGTACATTTAGTTATAGTTGTTTTAAGGCAACTTCAGTCAATCAAAATGTATAAATTAATTGTGAAATACCATTTATCTTTGTGTATGGTGAATACAAATGTATTAATTTCCTTTAAATGTGCAATTATGGTTAACAACGTTTATTGATAAATTGAAGTATTACAAACCAATTTATTAACATATTTTCTTTAATTAACCAATTCAAAGAAAAAAAAATGTTTATTTTACCCTTTAATACATTAACAAAATAATTACATAAAATCATTAATTTGATAACCGTCTTATTAAATTGATAAGTGATAAAAAATGAAAACTTGCAACTCATCACTCTCATCGTAAAATGCCTTAAATAGGGAGCTTCAAATTTTGTTGCTCATAGGTAAGTGTAAGTATAGACTTCATGATTTCAAAACTCGTAGGCCATAGCTTTCTCATTACATTTTTATTTTTGGCATGTCACTTTTTATATTAGTCTTCTATTTTCATAAATGGCTTTGTCATGTCGTGTATATTGGTTGGTTTATTTCACTTAACAATGTAAGTCTCCATTATTTTGTGACTGAATGTCATAATTTTATTCTAAAATGATGATTCCCCCATTAAAAACCTGTATAGATTAAACAACTATAAAGGTTATGACAAATTATTGATGTTGTGGCTCTTATTTCAATTTCAAAATCTATGTTTACTCATATCACGAAATATGAAACTACAAAAGAGATTTAGTACTATTAAAAATAGGTCGATTCAACCAATTTACCTAAATAATTATTAAGGGTAGTTCTTAAGTTGTAACATATATATTAAATTGCAATTGGGATAGATACAAGTTTTCCTTGAATTATTCTTAAATACACAAATTTCTTGCAAATGTAAAAACACACCAAAAATCATCCTATAAGAAGTGCAAATAGAGTTATGAATATACGTAATTAGATTAGCAAATATCTGGAGTGTGGAAGCAATCAACAAAGAAAGATTTAAGTATCTATGTCACTTTTGGTCTTACATAATATGTCTACATTGGTACCAAAGCCATATTATTTTGTTTCTCTTCATTTATGTTTTGGTAATTTATGTGAATCCAGCCCATTCTAGCAACCCCACACTTTTTAATGTTCATGATATGCAATCAAAAGCCAAAAGAGTCCAAGATATGAAGTCCATAGTCTAAACCAAGCAAACATACAAGCAAATGACCCAAGGTAGCAGAGTGGTCCAAGAAGAGCTCATATTGGGCTATCTAAGCCTAATCCATGTTTATCACAGAAAATTGGGCCCAATTATCAAATTGAGCTTTAATTTGATTCAAAGAGTGAAATATATGCAAGTTGTAAAATCAAAGGGACGTGATTCCTTAATTTAAGAAAAAGTGGTGCGACTTGAATTTAATGAAACATGGGCTTAGTTTTAAGTTTCAATGGCCTAGAAAATTTGTAATAATTTGTAATTTCATTTTCTTATACTTATAATTAATATTAGGCTTTGACCATGCTTTTAGGGAGATCATATATATAAAAGCATTAAATATTGTAAAAACTAGTTTTGATGAATATGAAAAATTTCTCTCATTTTGGTTCTTGTGTTTGTCTCTTGAATTGAATTATTCTTCCTTCATTCAAGCTTCAACCAAAAGTTGGTGGACTTCCAAGTTATTGGCTTTGCCTTTATGCATGGAAGTATCATTTGTCTAGTCTAACCAGTATTATATGTGTTGCGTGGGAAAATTGCTTAATTGAACTTATAGAACTCATAATGCTTGCTATTTGTTTTGTTTAATCATGGTGTAGTGTTAACTTGTTGAATGATTTAGAGATGGAAATAAGTAGGTTAGGATGTATATTAGTGGTTGGAAGTGTTGAGATGAATTTTAAGAATGTTTAAATACCATTTGCTTATTTAAAATTTGAATAGATTTTAAGCCAGTTTGATGAATTCACATCAATTTGGTATCAGTGCTTAAGTTATTCGGTTGTGTTGATTGTGAATCTATTTCTTGGATAGAAATACTATTTACAATCAGAAGTTACTATTTACTCATAGAATTACTATTCACAGAATGTGAATTAGCCATTTTCAAGCTTAAAACACTTAAAACAATACTTAAAAACTATCTTACCTTTTCCTTTAACCTTACCTCAAACATTCTCCATAATTTTTATAGAGCCAAATTACAAGCCCATTTCTTATACTTCAAACAATTGAATACAAACTCAATTCACTTAAAACCCAAAACTTATAAACTTTGGGCAATACTTCAACTACTTAAACCCATCCATTCCTCACCCAAAATACATTTTAAACACTTATCTTACTATTAAAACACCAAAATGTCACAAAGATCACTTTCTTTTTTAGCGCACCACCTATAGCAACTTGTGAGTCAAAGACTAGAAAATGAAATCAATAAGCTTAGAACCCAACTCATCAAAATCCTACAAATTCTTTGAAATTGAAATTGAAACCAAACACATACACCTCCTTACCATGAACCAAACTCAAACCATAGAAGAAATAAACTCTATCCTAGACTGCCTCTAAAGCTACACCAATTTGAAGAAGAAACGCATTTGTCAAATGACTTTAATGATATGAAGTACTATATAAGGAGTATAAGAGGGATGAAGATAATGATAAAAGGCTAAAAATTGATATACCCAAATTTGAAGAAGGATTGAATTTAGATGACTTTTTAGATTGTTTAAATGAGATTGAGAGAGTGTTTGAGTTTAAAAGATATTCAAATGAAAAGAAATGTAAGATTGCCATATTGAAGTTCAAAAATTATGCTTCTTTATGGTAGGAAAACTTGAAAAAAGAAGAGGGAGAGAGAAGGTAAAGAAATGGTGAAATCATAGGAGAAATTAAAGAAACTCATGAAAAAGAGGTTCTTACCCAATAACCATAAGCAAAACCTCAACCTAAAATTGCGTACACTCAAGTAAGGGGATAAGAGCATGAAAGAGCATATTATGAAATTTGAAAAACTCATGATGAGAAGTGATCAACTTGAAGTTAAATAACAAACATTTGCAAGAGTTTTAGGAGGGTTGGATAATAACATTGCTTATATGGTGGAATTATAAACCTATGCAGTTTTGAAGATGTTTAAAAGTTGACTATCAAAGTAGAAAGGCAATCACTCCCAAGTCTAATAACAATCTTAAGGGTAAAAGGATAGTACTTAATATAAAGATTTACTCAATATAAAGGCAATCACTCACAAGCCTAATCACTCACCTAAAACCTTTTATAAAGATAATACTTAATATAAAGGCTTTACTTCTTACCCTACAATTTAATTCTCATCCAAAGGTAAGGGTAAAGGGAAAGTAGTAGAGACTCTGGTATGTTACAGGGTGAGGTAGAACTCAACTTGGAAAACCGACTTTCTAAGTGAGGGTGCCTACACCTTTATAAACCATACCGAAGACCCATTCTAGGTGATGTGAAACTTACCGCATATTATACTCTACCCTATCCAAAATTTACGTCTTTGTAAAGGGCTCCACTCTTGTATGACATGGGCCACCACCATGGGATCCACCAAGCTCCCATGGATAAAGATCCCACATAGATAAAGTGCTAGGAGCCCTGAGTTTTGATACCAAATGATATGTTACAGGGTGAGGTAGAACTCAACTTGAAAAATCAGCTTGCTAAGTGAGGGTGCCTACACCTTTATAAACCACACCAAAGGGACATTCTCAGACGAGGTGAGACTTACCACACATCAGACTCCTAAGAAGAAGTGTATCACTTCTAAGCCTAATAACTATCTTAAGGATAAGAAATGCTATAAATGTCTTGGTTATGACAATTTTTAAGCCAATTGCCCAAATAAAAGGGTAATGACTTTGAAAGAAATTGAAAAGATTGAAAACACATTACAAGGAGAGAAAATTGATGATAACAAAGAAAAATATGATAAAGAGATCATAAAAGAGGCTAACAGTGAAAACATGCTTGTAATTAAGAGGGCATTACATGCACAAGTTAGCTAAGGTGAAGAACAAAAGGAAAACCTTTTTAAGACAAGGTATACTATTAAGGGAAATGTGTGTACACTTGTTGTTGATGGTAAAAGTTTTACCAATTGCATTCGTCACCCTTGTGGAGAAGTTGAGCTTACCAATCCTTATACATGCACAACCTTATAAATGATAATGGCTAAGTAATAAAAACACTTTTTAAGTCACCAAATAAGTTGTTGTGCCATTTTTTAGTACAAAGAGAAAAATTAAAGAGGTTATTTGTGATGTTATACCTATGGATGCATGTCACTTTCTATTAGGAAGACCTTGGCAATTTGATAAGAAGACTTTGAATGATGGGAGAAAGAATACTTATATTGTCAAAATAAACAAAAGAACTATCAACCTCACACCCTTAAATCATCTCAAATGCACCAGCCTATTTCTAAACTAGAAAACCACAAAGAAATCTTTTCTTGGGTAAAACCAAAGTGAAGCAAACTATAGTGAAGAACAAACCTATCCTTGTATTGCTTATCACTAAGAGAAGTGGCCCTAAGCCTATAAAAGAACCTTACCTTCTAATCCAACTATTGCTCCATGGATACCA
>JAJEJH010001243.1:0-36023 GCA_026122585.1 Anacardium occidentale | reverse complement strand
ATTAAATATCACCGGTCCAACTATTGAATGCAACATATCTTGTAACCTTCACAACTTAATAATGAAAGTGACAATACGCATCTTCTCTTCTATAATTAGAGATACTGTGAAGAAGCAACAAGTCAATTCAATTCTTTTACATCAAAACATTGCAAAGCTCATACTGATAATTTGGCAAACGCCCTCGATCTCTGCCATTGGACTTTGCCCTTTATGATTTTGGATAAACAAATCAAACGTAGTTTGTAGGAGAACTGAACGACCTCTCTTTCCCGTGCGTGCGCACACACCAAAATCTTTTGAGAGAATAATTTCAACTATGATAAGAAACAAATATTATTACACCTATCTGATGCATTAGCTTGAAGATGGGTCTTGATTCCAGGTTCAAAGGTGTGTTAATAAAAGCAAAGAAGAGTTGGGTGTATATACTTTGAGTTCATAGCTTTAGGATTGTACATATTTCCCTACAGTTTGATTCCAAAAGCATCTTGATTTGATCTCTTGTTTAGGATGCTGCTACTTTTTTGAAAATTCAATACTTTTACATCTAAAACCTTTCAGCAGTTTCTTTGACAGAAACAAAATCTGAAGATGGGAAAAAGATGTATGGTTTATATGTACCATTTTCTAGTATATGTAAACAATATGGTTCTAAAATATGTTCTCTTTCTGCCATTTTCAATGGCTTTTCACATAACTGAGTTTGTGTTTCTGAGAAAACCAAAGAGAAGATAGACCGTGTAAATTGTCAACAACCTAATCAATTTAAATCACTGCAAAATTTAAACAAAATCACTCAAGAGAAATTTCATTACATGCAAACAAGCCAAACAGAAACACAATTTTTGAATGAAGGAAACACAAAAACTGATAAAACTTACAAAATGGCAATGCCACTACGGAGAAAATCTATAGTAGAGCATCAAAGAGAGAAACAAAGAGCTCTCTCACCCGGCTGAGAACTTGAACAGAAGAAACGTGAACTAAACTGCCACACAACAGCATTGCTGATGACCTCAATCTTCTTTAGCAGTTTTGACATTCTGTAACCACAGAGCATAGCATATTTGAGGCGGAAGCAGGAACTAACTACAGAGAAATTAATCTACATATTGTAAAAATTGCTCTGAAGTTCAAAAAAAAAAGAAAAAAAATAAGGGGGTTAGCTCTGCAAATCAATACATACCACTTTCTTATGCAACCGTCGTATGGTTGTATTAAGATCACCATCCCAACAACAAAAATCCGCTGCCCAACTCAGCTGTACTTCCAGTAAGTTTGGCGTGCTTAAAACTCCTCCCGAGAAAACATTAATATTGGGGCATTCTATTACAAATAATTCTTCTAAAGATGGGAATTTGAAAGCATAATTCCCAGAGCAAAAGCTTGTAAGACTTTCTAAATCAAAAAGTGATAAACTCTTCAATTTGCAAAAGTTAATCTCGGCTTCTATCACATTTCCCTCATTTGCTACAACTTGTGTCATCATTTTGCATCCACCAATCTTCATCTCTTTAAGTTGCACAAGGCTTTTGGCTGTTGAGAAAGCTACCAAATTTTTAAGCCTTTGGCAGAACCATACTTCTAGCACTGTTAGACAGTGGAAAGATGTGGCGGACGGCACTAAATTAATCAAATTATGGCACCACCATACACGAAGAATTTCCAGATCTTGAAATATTCTGCCAATTTGTGACTCTTGGTTCCACAAGTACTTTATATTAGTAAGTTCAACCAACTTCAAATCTTTAATCTGTGTCAACATCCTGACATGTCCCTCTAGTTCTTCATGCAAGAATATCTCTTTGCATGATCCATGACTGAGAATTAGCCTTTTCAGATTGTGAAATTTGTGAAAGGAATGAAATGGAACAACATCTGATTCCTCTTTCACAATGTGGAGAACTTCAAGTCTGCGAAAGAGTTGCTCTGGAAATGTGCCTTGCCATATCACTGCAACAACCTTTCCGCCTAATTTAAGTTCCTCCAAATTAGGAAAGACCTATTTATCAATAAACAAATTATAATTAGGGTTCATGTTTCTCTAACAATTTCATAAAACAGACCATTTATGAATTATTTCAAGCTGTCACAAGTAAATTGATAAATCTTGAGTATTTTTCAAAACTACGAAAAAAATGTGAACTAATAATGAGATTTATATGCTATAATTTTAGCCAACTTAACTTTGGCAAATAAAACATAAACCACTCTGTTAATAGAATAAGTAGTTTCCACCACATATCTATCTATTTACAGTTTTAAAGGTCGAAAAACAAAAGGGGCCAATACCTTTTCAACCAAGAAGAGGGCCTGTTCAGCTGGCACATCAAGTTGGTACTCATTAGTTTCCTGGTCATCAAGAAACTTTGAAATGAATACCTTCACATTGTCACAATCATACACCTCCAATTTTCTTAACACTTTCCATTCTGAGTTATGTGCTCCAAGATAGAAACATCGAAGTTGTTGAAGCGACGTAAGATTGAGGAAGGTTAGCCGTGGAAAGACAAATCTAATAATTCCTTCCACTCTTTCTTCCTTTGAAACAATCTCCTCCACTCCACAATTAATCATCTCAAGCTCTTGAAGTTCAAAAAGGTTTTTGGCAATAGACGCTGGAAACAGATTTTCTAACTTTTGACATCCAGAAACTCTAACTATGCGCAGCCTTGGAAAGGAAAGCATTGCTCGAGGATCCTTTTTCCATACATGTGTCAGTTTTGGTAGACCATGAATATGCAATTCTTTTAACTGAGATTTAGGCTGTTTTTTTCCAATATGAACGCTTTGCACATTAAATATCTCTACTAATGAACCACTAGCAGTAACAGTTAGTGATTCCAATAGCAAAAACCTTTCATGAATATTGTAAGGAAAAACAGCCAATAGCTTATCACATTTCCTGATTTCCATTAATTTTAGTCTTAGAAAAGACATTGGAAAGGATTGGTGGTTCCATATCACCTCCAAGTTATCCATGCTAGAAATTATCAGTTCTTCTATGCTTGGTAGTGCAACCTGTAGAATTCATGCCATTTAGTAACTAACATTATTTCTGATTCTTAATTTGGAGTAATTAAAATTACATATACATGGATAAGTTAATATCTAGAAGATAAAAAGACTAGTACAACTAGAAATTAGGGATAGCAGAAAAAACGTAAACAATTTATGACTTCTACCTTTTCATTGAAGAAAGGCTCAACCTCCTCTGAGTCTGTGCTTATGTTTTTGAAGACGAATGTCTTAAGTTGAGGGCATTGCTCTATCTCCAACCGTTTCAAGGATGGAAATTCAATGTAGTTTCCTAAGAAAAATCTTGAAAATTTTTTAAGATCTTTTAACACCAGGCATTCTAAATGAGGGAATGAAAATTTATTCCATCCTTCTTCTATTAATTTTTCCATGTATATGACCTCTTCCAAAACTTCACAATGGCAAATCTCAAGGTGTTGGAGCTTCGCAAAGCTTCTGAATATAAAAGATGAAAAGATATATTTTAATTTGCCACATCTTTGCAAGATCAAATGTGTCAAATTTAGAAAGGAAGAGGACATATCTGATGAAAGTCGATTCGGCCAAATCTTAAGAATATTAATTTCAACTAGTTCCAAGACCTCCAACATGGGAAACCTAACCTGCATAAATTAATAGTTTAAGATTCTTTTACATAAATAAAAGAGAAAGGTAATAATATTTGAAGATATCCCTAAGCATTAAAATTCAGTTCTTTTCCATAAGAAATTAAGTGGAGAGGAAAAGTGAATGAAAGTGCTAGAAGGAAAAAAATGAAAAGGAAAGAGGTTATGATAAACTTACACTCTCATCAAATAGCTCATCCTGTAAAATGATTTTACGGGACCTTGCATCAGTCCGTGTAATCGACCTCCTTACTTCAAAAGAAAAGCCTCTTAGTTGAGGAAGAGATTTCAAAGTCAAGGAGCGTATATAACCTAATTCAGTCTCATGGAAAACAGCAAATATCTCTTTCATATTCTTGCATTCAATGACTTCAAGTGTTTGAAGTTGTGCAAGGGCTCTAGCAATAGAATATGAGAAGACATTTTTCAACTTATCACACTTCTTCACCTTTATGATTTTTAAATTGCAAAATGACTCTGCAGTGAATTGGCCTTGAAATATCTTCTCCAAGTTCCTTAAATTGTCAAGAAACAGTGACTTCAAGAGGGGAAAAGCTTCACAAGGTCCCCTGTTGGTTGAGTCAACAACAAATTGGAAGGAGGAATTATTCTGGATGTGTAGAAGTTCCAATTGAGGATAACCATCCCCATTAAAGTCATAAAGAACATTCTTGACACCAGGCAATTCATCTAAATATAACTCTCTGATCCCACTCAATTGACTGAAAATCCCATTGTCCAGGGAATTGCTATTTGTGAGCTTGAGTTTCAATGCTTTTGAGGTCCCATCCTCACCAAACCAGTCCCACTCATCACCTATGCATATTTTATATCTTCTCAACTGAGAAAAAAGATCTCTCCATAGAATCTTAGCATCTTTAATATGTAATTCTAAAGATGTTAATCTAGACAAATGATTCAACTCATCAAGGCTAGCATTTCTACCTTCAGAGTTGAGCCTTTCAACTTCCCCTTGAACAAAGCTATTACCCATATACAATTCTTCTAAACAAGTTAAATTTGATAATACATTCGGTGAAATAACTTTTAATTTGGAACAATTACTCAAATCTAACATCCTCAGTTGAGTCAATTGACCTATCTCTTTCGGCAGCAACTTGATATCAGAGTCAGATAAGCTAAGGATTTCTAGGTTCTTCAAGTCTCCAATTTCAGCGATATTTCCCAATATGCATTGATCAAAACACAATGTCCGAAGGTTTACTAAGACGGCAAGTGATGAAGGTAATGATGATATATGCAATTTGGTCAAATTTAGAACACCAAGCTTTGCCATTCCTATGAAAAAATTGTTTGGAATTTTTGTGAAAGGATTACTAGAAAGAAGATAAAAAAACTTGAGTTCAGGACATTCCAAACCATCTGGAAACTCTCTCACATTACTAAAATGTAATGAGATTGCAGTGCAAATTCTAAGTGCATCCTTAGGCATCAAATCTGTGATATCATTTGTTAGTATAAGTGCATGTTGATCTCTAGATGCAATAGATACGGCAACAACATCATGAATAGTCAACCGCTCACTAGAATGACTGTCAAGCAACAAAGAAGAGCTTTTGAGTTTACCAACCAAGAAATATACTTTATTTCTTGCTTCTTCCATGCTCATGTCTTCAAATAAACCCAAGCCTATTCCATACTTCAACAACTGCATAATGGAAACGTCACCAGAATATTTCATTAGACTATAAAGCAAAAAAGTTAACCTGAGTTCCAGACTTTTTAAATGGTCGTAACTCAACTTTATACATGAATATACGTCAGCATGTATTCCAGTAAAGTTATTTGAGGATGGCCTTCTCAAATTTCGCAATGCATTCTGCCAGATAGATATATCCTTGCCTCTTAATGCAATTGCAATGGAAGCAATGGCAAGAGGCCAGCCTCCGCATGCCTTGGCTACGTCAATTGCTAAGGGCTGCAACTCCCCGTTTTCAGCAGAATCACCTGCTATTTTCTTAAAAAGATCAAAATTTTCATTTTCATCTAAAACACCAATAGCAAAATTATGTTGAGAACCTATCTGGCTTAATACATCACCATCTCTTGATGTTAGCAATACTTTACATCTCTTATGATCATCTCCCACAGGAACTCCGACTTTCTTCAAATTAAGACTTGTCCAGATATCATCTAATATTACAAGGACGTTCTTCTCTTTCTTCAATCGATCAAATAGCTTGATTGCTCTTCCTTCTTCATCCTCCTGATGGAACATCGGACCCAGACCCAGATGACCTGCAATGTCTCCTTGAATCTTTTTTATGTTAGGTTTCGAGGTTACCTCTGCAAAAATCACTACATCAAATAGCTTCTCTGTCTCCGCTCGAGCTGCTACTTGCTTAACTAACACAGTCTTGCCAATGCCACCCATTCCATACACCCCAACCATGTTGATATTAGGATCGTTTAATGTGTTGTATAGACCCACCAAAGTGGACATTCTTGATCCAAAATTCTCGTAAACATTCGAAGAAGTAAGCCAAACGTTGGGTGGAATGATAGGGTAAGAAACTCTCTCGAATACTCCTTCTTCCCGGAGTTCAGCAACAGCCTTCAGTTGTCTCACTGCTTTGTTGATGAGATTATAACGGGCTTTCACTTCAGGACACAGCCCAACGAAACATCGGCTATTTTCTTTCTGCTCAAAGCCTTCAAAAGTCCTTCTTGTGTCATCAACAAGCTCTCCAACACTCGTGACCCACTTCGAAACATCTAGATAAATCTCTTCCCGATTTCTTCTCGCAACCTCCATTATTCGCTGTATACGATCTCTTTCATCCATCAGCTTCTGAACTTCAGTAACAAGATTCACATAGTATCCCTTGTAGTTGAGCAAAGAAATAAATGGATTTTGGCTGGAAGTAATCAAGATGGAAATCTCCTTTGGAATGGGACGAAAAGAAATTTCATGGAATCTTTCACCTTTAGATAGGTATGAAACCAAAGCTTTAACTTCCCTGGCTGCTTTCTTACTAAGCTGATGGCGGGTTCCCAAATCAGGACACGCCCCTCCGAGACATCTCTTATTTCCTTCCCTTTTCTGTCGAATAATCCTTCTTGCATTAGATATGAGGCTGTCGACGCCAGTCAGCCACTCTGTAAGTTCATTGTCTACTTCTTCCCCACTCCTTCCACTAACATCGACCTTAAGCTGCAGACGCTGTTGGACAAAGATAAGCTTGTCAACTTGTGCCTCGACGTTCTCAAAGTTGGTCTTGTAGTTGTGCAAATAACTAAATGGATTTCCGATCAAATTTGTGCAGGAGTGGAGAGCGGAAGAAGATTCCGATTCCGACATTTTTAACCACTATAAACAAGAAAACTGTGAGATGGTAGAACTATTTCGATGTAGATACAGAGATAATGCAGAGAAGAGGGTAAAATATGGGAAAGTCTCATATCCAGATGAGTACTCCCCAATATAAAAGGGTCCCATCGTCATCCAGCCAAAAAAGAAAATGATCGAGAGCAACTTCCCGTAAAATATTAAAAATTCTATAAAGAAAGACAGACTAAGTATGCTGAACTGTCCCCCCAGTAATTCAATGTTGCGAGATAAACTAGCTGAGACGGCCGGGCAGCGCCGCGCCGGAATATGTGTGGTCCACCATGCCACAAGAAAAAAAAATATGCCCACAAATTTTTTAAGTCCAAGACGTAACTCATAACATTAAAAAGCCAAATGACTAATTTCCATCCAAAATTTTCTTAAATGCCGTTTCAACCAAAAATTTAAAAAAATCAAATATACATCTCTTTATTCTTTAAAAAGATTAAAATATTTTTTATAAAAATAGATAATATTAATATCAAAATATAATAAAATATAAAATCATAATAATAAAGATTTTAAAAATAAATTACAAATTTTTAAAAATATAAAAATAAAATAAAAATTTAAAGAAAATGGTCACCATCATCCATAACAGTAACTACCATTTACTTAATCAGGTAACTGAAAACAACTACTTAATTTTATTGATGATCGAAGTCAGTCAAATTTGACTGTTTTTGTTATTAAAAAAAATAAAAAACAATTAACATGTTTGAAACCAACTATTTTCTTTCATTCTAAATACAGATGCGGTCTCTAACCACTTTTATCATATTTTTAGCAGTATATATATATATATATATATATATATATATATATATATATATATTACTTATCTTATTTTATATAAGTAATATATGTACGATTCAAATTATAAAATTATCTAATTTAAATATACGATTCAAAGAAAGTAATAATTATGATATAATATACTATTCAAATAATATAAGTTAGATAAGTAAAGTTATAAAATTTTATACCAATAATCTATGTGATAGATAATCTTCTAGTATTATATAAGTAACATATATACAAATTATTCATCAAAACACGTAAATATAAACATATATACAAACTATCCTTCAATTATGGAAAAGTCTTCCAATTTCAATGAAGTAGTGGCAAGGATGTTCTTGAAGTACAACAAATGACGAAGAAACAAAAGCAAAAGCATTCCCAGGTCCGACTGTTCGATAGACTGAAATTTCTCGTTAAATTGTTTATCTTTTGAGAGATTAAACTCTCTTCCTCAATCAAACGAAACTACTTGGAATATCAATATTCTCTCCCTCTTCCCTTTTCACACCTTTTTCGGTTTCTAAATTTTAGAAGTTCTATATTTTTTTTAAAGAAATTTAATTTATTTTAATTATTAAATAATAAATTTTTATACGTTAAACAATATTTTATTATTTATTTAATTTGAAAACTGGTTCAATTTATCCAAATTTTTAAAAATAAAAAATTTACACGTATTTTGGGTTTATATGACGTTTCAATCTAATAACCGAATTGGTTTTGTGGTTACTCTAATTTTCATTTCAAATTCTGATTAGGTTACAGATTTGGTTTGGCTTTCGGATAATTTTGAACACTCCTAGTCTTAAGAGTTTGGTACTATACACAACAGTCATACATATGTTTTGATTCGAGATTAACTTTTAAGTCTTAACACTCTTACGTTGGCTTGAACATCATAGATGTAACATTGGCAGCTCCGTTCAGCATCTTTTTGCACATTAGAATTTTTTGCTTTATGAATTCAAATAAACAAATTCAACCACTATGGTAGAATGAGGCTTTAGCGGCGTTTATCCAAATACCTTTAAAAGAATACGGTTTAACGGCGTTTTAATAAAACGCCACCAAAAACGCCGCTATAAACAGTTTTTACCAGCGTTTGTAAAAACATCTGTAAATCTCATTTAAAAACGCCGCTAAAAGTCTTTTTAAACCTAGCACGCGAACATTTCTTTTCCTCCTCCCATTTCCTCCCGTCGCTGCGCTGTGTTTTCTCCTACTGTGGCTGTTGTGTTCGCCAGTTCCAGGCGTGTTTTCAACGGTTTTCGGCCATTTCTTCTTTATTTCTCGACGACATTCTTCTCTTCTTCAGCTTGGCTCTCATTTAGAGACGAAATTATAAGTTTCGTATTAATTTTTATTATTTGTTATTTATTTGTTATTTATTAAAGTATTAAGTTTTGTATCTAAATTTGGAGCAAATAATTGAAATTCAACAGTTTGGAGGGTTGGTTTGTATGTGGTTTTGAGTTGGAAGTGTTTGATTGAATCATTATTTGGAATCACTACGGACAGAATGAACAGATTTTTAACATAGAAAAGGAAAAAAAATTATTATTTTTTCCTGGAAGGTTTTCATTTTTTTTTATTCAACGCCGGCATGCTACTATAGTGTATATTGTTAATAAACTTCTAGGCTTTCGTTGGCAATTGATCATCAGGGTATACTAAAAATGTCCCGTCCTGAGCCATGTACACAAACCTTTGTATTTATGGATAAAAAAAATTTTCATAATTTGAATATATACTAAAAATGTTCAAATCTAGAGCAAGATAATAAAATATTCTAGTGTTTATGTTAATCTGGTTCAAAACACAAGTGGGAATGTTTTAGTTTGATTTCAAATTTTACCAAATTATTCTTTTTAGTTTGATTTGAAAATTTTTATAAACCAAGATTTGAAATTTAATGGAGGAATGAAATCAATAAAAAGTAAATAAATAAATCTTTTCAAATCTCACATATTAGTCCCCCTGATCCTTCATTATTTTGAAAACAATAAAATTAAAATTATGCACATACACTTTTGAATATCATTTGTACATCAAATAATATGTTATCATATAATTTAAATATGATTAGATGATTTTAAATTAAAGATAAATTAACATTCAATAATACGATGATATATCATTTATATATACAAATTTATATTAAAAAAAGTGTGTGTATATATATATATAATTACTCTTTTAAAATACAAGCTAGAAATCCTTAGTGATTAAGCAACTAATCATCTTCGTAATCAAACTTTGTATATTTTATTTCCAAATTTCAGCCTTGGATTATTATAATTACAAAATCCCCATTATTATATATATTTCATGAATCCCAAACCTGTGAAAGGCACACGGTGAAGTCAACTATGTTATATGAATAGTTTATAGTTTGTCATGTTAAGGGTGAAATTATTGAAAGACAATTTCTTAATTTCTTTTTTTATTTTAAAAAGAGTTAATAACATTTTCCCACCCAAGGTTTCACCTAAAAATCTTTTGCACCTCTTGAATCCCCAAACTATAATACCATTCTAAAATATCTACAACAAACGACCAAATCAATATTATTAATTTTTTTAATATTGAAAAATGAAAAAGAAGGGCTTCTTCTTTTTGAGTTCAACTTGTAGTACTACTAATGAATATATTAATTATTACTAATTGGTTTCTTTAAGCTAATGAATATATTAATTATTTAAAAACCTTAATAAATAATACATATACTTTTTAAGAGGATTAATCTATGAGTACCCTTGATTCTCGTCAAATTATTGGGTTCGGATTTTCTTAGATAGCATGTCAAATTGACCATTAATTTTATTATAGTTTTTATTTTAATTTGATTTCCTAATTTTCACAAATGAATTAAATATTAAATTTGAATCTTAATTCATTGATCTAAACTTAATTTTTTTTAGATTTAATATAATCTAAAATTAAATTTTATTTGAGTTTATTCACATTGGAATCCATGATTGACACTTATAATCACAATAACACATTTCAAAGATAAAATAAATATTTTATCAAAGATTTTATGTTAAGAGTGATAAATATGTATAATTTTAACTCTGTAATTTTACATGGTCTGATTGATTTGGTGGTTACATTAGGTATAATTTTAACTGTGTTATTATCTATCAGTACGTTGTTATGGATTCTCGCAAGTGTAGGAGCTGGATGAGTTTACCAA
This sequence comes from Anacardium occidentale, assembly GCA_026122585.1. NCBI lineage: Eukaryota > Viridiplantae > Streptophyta > Magnoliopsida > Sapindales > Anacardiaceae > Anacardium > Anacardium occidentale. Next base: position 25,024 of record JAJEJH010001243.1, on the reverse strand, counting down.
CAGTTATTGCAAAATTTTTAGAAGGGTTGAATAGCTTCCTTGATTTTGCATTTCAAGGTAAATCAAGTACTGATAAGGTTCCATGTCCTTGTAGAAAGTGTGTTAATTACTACTACAAAAATCTGATAGAACTGTATGACCATTTAGTGGTTCATGGATTTATGATTGGTTATACGACTTGGTATTGTCATGGTAAATCTATGGTCACACAAGAGTCAACCCCAGACATCCAAGTACAAAAAGAAATGAGTACCGATAATTCCATAACAAAAATGTTACATGATATTTTTGGGGTATCTGGACAACTTTTTGATACTTGTAATCATGGCAGAGATGCAATTGAGCCCAACATCAATGATACTATGATGAAAGAACATCCAAAACATTTTGTTTGAGAAAAGGAAGACTTCAGGAAATTAATAGAAGATGCTAAGGAAGAATTATATCCAGGGTGTGAGAATTTCACTAAACTATTATTCGTTTTGCATCTCTATAATTTAAAATGTCGTTATGGTTGATCTAACGAATCGGTTGATACTTTAATTAAGCTTTTAAAAGATGTTTTTCCAAAGGGTGAGACATTACCAAACTCTTTTCATGAAACCAAAAAGATTATTGAAGCCTTAGGACTTAAATATGTGAAAATTCATGCTTGTCCTAATAACTGTATGCTATTCTGGAAAGAAAAGGCTTCTGATGACTTATGCTCAGTTTGTGGGGTGTCTCGGTGGAGAAATTCTGAGAGTGATTCATCTAGTGCTTTAGAAATTTCTAATTTGGTCAAGCAAAAGTAAATTTCATCGAAAGTATTGCGGTATTTTCCTATCAAGCCGAGACTTAAAGGTTATTCATGTCCCCAAAAACTTCAAAGTTGATGACTTGACATGATAAACACCATACCAAGGATGGAATTATGAGACATCCGACTGACTCAGAAGTATGGAAAAACTTTGACTCGATCTACCCTATATTTGGTGAAGAACCACGTAATGTTAGATTGGGTTTAGCGAGCGATGGTTTCAATCCGTTTGGTACTATGCAAAGCACTTACAGCATATGGTCGGTCTTTTTACTTCCTTACAATTTACCATCGTGATTGTGCATGAATCAACAATTCTGCATGCTCTCATTGTTAATTCCCGATCCTTCTGGGCTTGGTAATGATATTGATGTTTACTTGCAACCTTTGATAGATGACCTTAAAAACTTATGGGAGATAGGGGTGGAAACGTTTGATGTCTCATCGAATCAAATGTTTCAATTGTATGCAGCAATTATGTGGATCATAAATAATTTTCCAGCTTATGGTAATCTCTCTAGGTGGAACATTCATAGTTGTTTTGCACGTCCTTATTGTAATACAGAGACAGACTCCAAGTGTCTGAGAATTTGCAAAAAGTTTTGTTTCATGGGCCATTATCGATTTTTGGATATCACTTATAAGTCTCGCTTTGATGTAAAATCATTTGATGAGACAATCAAATTAAGATCTACTCCAGTTCCGCTGTCTGGGTTTGCAATCTTGGATCAATTGAAAAATATCAAGTTCATGTATGAAAATATGCATAAAGAAGTTACGGGGGTTAAACCAAAAACATGGAAAAAAAAAAGTATTTTCTTCCATTTACCTTATTGGCAATCGCATTTAATAAGACATAACCTTGACGTGATGCTGATCTATATTGGCAGCCCTTAAACCTCTCAAATGATATCAAATGACATTCCAACAACCCAACAAAGATTAAGGCCAAACTCACATAAAAACAAGCAAAATTTCAAGCAAAAATAACTCAAAATTCAAGCACATTCAACTCCAAAATTAGTCACAACTTCAATCAGCTTTCAGCACATTAATATTCAACATCAAATATCCTCATTCAATCAACACAATGAAAGGTAGGAAGATGAATTCAAGTCTCAACACAAATGCCAATACTTACTTGATAAACAAATGCAAGAAATTGTTCTTCAAGCCTAAAGGAAGGAGATTCACCAACTTGAGGTTGATTCAAGTTTAAAGAACCTTGGATGCATGCTTAAAGGAAATTCCACTCACTTGTTTCCAAGCTCACCCACTTGATTCTCCACCACCAATTCTTTCTTGCAACAAGAATTGGATAAAGGAAAGAAATAGATACAAATAACTAACAAGTTCTATGTCCCAAACAAAAGCACAAAGCTTTGGGTTTTTGATTTCAATATTCAAATCTAATTACAAAAATGAGAGAAGCAGCCTTTATATAGGCTTTACAAACTATGGTTAGTTAACCCTAGTTGACTTTGCATCATATTACAAATTATGGGAAATAAAATAAAAGACCAAAGACATAACAAGTAATCTACTTAATTTCTAATTAAATTACAAAATAAATGAGAAATAAATATAAAAATGGAACAATCTTGGATGCAAGTATTTTCCTTGATTAATTTGTCTTCAGTCTGAATTTTTGAGTCGAATATTTGAATTCAATCTGAAAATTTGTTGACATTCAAATTATCGTTGGAAATCATTAGGAATTCAAAATCCTCAAGGAGAATGTATTGAAGGAGTTCTAGAAGCTGAAGCATGCCAAAATTGCTTGAAAAAGACCAAAATTCCAAAAAGTGGCAGAATCCAGATGTCCCGGCACCATGTCATGGCATGCAGTGCATAGCGTGCAAGTGCACATGCAGGTGCGTGTGCAGGTAGGTATGCGTGCGGAGCAGCCAAGCACTGGGCGTGCGGGAGCTGGGCATGCGGGGGTTGGGGTACTGGGTGCATGCGCAAGTGTGCGTGGGTGCATGCGCAAGTGTGCGTGAGTGCACGCTTGCATGCACAGCAAGGCAGCGTGTGGACGCGACCGCGGACATAAGTCAAGAGTGCAGCACTACGATGCCAGGCAGGGAAATCTTTGCGCAGCCCGTTTTCACTCGTTTCTCATCCGAATTGAGTCCCATTTTTTTCCTTAGCTTCGTATGAAGCCACTTGATGAATTTTGAATCTTTGGTGTGCCATTTCTGAATTTTTTGAATTCCAAACATGATTTGAAGGCCTTGAGGAATATTATGCACAATAGTCTGGAAAACGTTGGTATTATCGTGCACAGTTGGAATTATGACTTTCAGAGGCACAATTGGTCTTCTTTTTCGAGCATAGAAAACTGGAACGCACTTTTGAAGGCTTGACATACAAATTGAGGGTGTCAAAAACTTGATTGTTGAAGTCACCTTCGGTTTCACACATGGAAGCAAATACGGATTCATATCAGATGCATATTGAAAAAAATGTTTATGACAATGTGGTGAATACAATTCTCAATATTGATAAAAAGTCAAAGGGTAACATTCATGCTCGTCGGGACTTGCAAGAGATGAACATAAGGAAGGAGTTATGGCCTCAACAACGAGATTCAGGAAAAACATATTTACCTTTGGCCTGCTATACGTGGTGTCATATGGGAGAAAAATTTTTTATGGAGTGTTGGAACAAGTTAAGTTCTCGGATGGTTTTGTCTCAAACATTTCACGATGTGTTCGTAAACAACACAAATTATCTGGTTTAAAAACTCATAATTGTCATGTATTAATGCAACAACTTCTTTCACTTGCATTACGAGGCACATTGCCTACGAAAGTAAGTTATATTCTGACTGAACTATCAAACTTCTTTCGAGCTTTGTGTGCTAAGTCACTTCGAATCTGTGATCTCGAGCAACTTGAAAGAAAGATTGTGCTCACACTCTACAATATGGAAAAAATTTTCCCCCCTGTATTTTTCACAATTATGGTGCATTTGGTTGTTCATCTAGCTGTAAAAGTAAGGCTTATCGGGCCAGTGCAGTATCGATAGATGTATCCAATCGAAAGGTAAATGCTATAAATAAATATACTTCATATTATTTTATTAAAAGTAAGCTCACACTGTCATTCATCAGGTCATTAGGCACTTTAAAATCAGTTGTCCGAAATAAAGCTGATCTAGAGGGTTCGATTGCTGAAGCGTTTCTTGCTTCAGAGTGTTTGGCATTTTGTGCTCAATATCTAGATGACGACAAATCATCGCAGGGCCAAAAAAACACAACTAATACACCTGGGTCCAAGTCAATCATATTTCCCCAGGTTGGACAACCATCTGGAAGCATTCAGGGTTTTATGATGGATGAAAATATGTGGGTTCAGACACAACGTTATGTTCTTTTCAATTGTGATTCAGATATAGTCTGAAGGTGCCGAGAGTAAGTTATCTTTGACGATGAACATATCCATGAATATATCGATATCAAATTGTGATGATATTTTACTCATTTGTCTATAAATTACATAGAACATGTTAGTGCTATCAAAAGACAACATCATTGACGACGACTAACTCAATAAGAGATTGATCGCTTATACAACAAATCTTTTCATGAATGGTTCAACGTAAAGGTAAATGAAGTTTTTTTTTTTTGATATATAATTCTCTTTATATATGTGTATATTAATGGACATTAATAAATAACTATTTATGTTGCTTTTAGGCAAAAGATATGGACATTGACGATGATGAGCATCTTATTACTGAAATTAAAGCCATTGTGAGTGGTCCAAACTATATAGCAAAGAGGTTCAAATGTTTTGATTTGTATAACGGGTATAGATTTTGAATGAAGGAATATGAGAAAGACATGAGTACACAAAATTGTGGAGTTATGGTGGTAGCCAAAACCCAAAGTTATGCCAGTAGTATGACTCAAGGCCGGTGTTAGGCGATGTGACTTACTATGGTACATTGACTGATATTATTGAACTCAACTATTACGATGAATTTAAGATTGTACTATTTAAATGTGATTGGGTTGATGTTACTCACAGTAGAGGGATAACACAGAACGCACAAAGATTTACACTAATAAGTTTTGCTCACCTAATTCACACTGGTGATCATATACTTGATGAACGTTTTGTGTTTGCATCTCAGGCTCAACAAGTTATCTTTGTCCAAGATTGAAGAGATGAATAATGGGTTGTTCCTTTGCCCATAAGGCCTAGAGATATCTTTGATTTAGGAGATGTTGCATCTGATGGAGGTAACATTGATATGAATATCCCTGACGATAGTTTGAATATTCTCCATTTAGTAAATCAGATAGAGACAGAGAATAATGATTTTATGTTGGTTAAGAGTGATATAGACGACATTTTTTTGATGTGCTTACTGAGCAACAGTTATAGGATGATGATGACCACAATGTTAGTTAAGGTTAACTCAAATTTTATCTTTGATGTGTTATTGATTTTTTTATCTACATGAGGCAACCTTTTATATATATTTCTTTTTTTTCTTAATTATTTACATATGAATCTATAAACAACGAGAACTTTTTTTACAGATTACAGCTTAAAAATGTCGAGGAAAAGAGATATACGAATGATCTTTAAGGGGTAATTCTCACAGAGCGTTGAACCACCAAGTCAACATCAAGACAGCATCCCAACCACAGTTGGTAAAAGACAACATAATATTAAAAGTTATGATATTTTATTATCAAACATTATTGACTGATATGTTATTTTTCCTCATATGTGTTACAGGTCATGACTAAAAAATAAGACGAAGGGGACCAACTTTGATGTCCAAACTTTGGAATATGCCTCCAAGTGAGAAGGTCACAGTGCAGTTTAATGATATGAACCAAGGAGTCAGACCCGAAGTTCGTATGTTGGCTAGTTTTTTGGGGACTTTAGCAAGGAATTGTCAATTGCTCCTGATGAATAATGGACATACATATATATTATGGTTTATTTCGGGCGAATTTGGGAGAGATTTTGTCCATTTTGCTATTAAATTGTGCAAATTCGGGATCACGTGGTTATTGTTTTTGTTTTATAGGGATCTACATAATTTCGAGTCGAAACAAGACCAAGTGAGTGTGTTCGAGACCAAAAATTATAATCGAAGCGAAAGATCGAAGAGTGGAATCGAAACCAGCTGAGCAAAAATCCAGAGCCTGCAAGCCGCGGCATGATGCTGCGGCATGAATTTAATTCAAAAATGCAGAAGCTGGTGCCGCGGCATAAGATGAATTATGGTTACTTACCTTGCAAGGCAGAGGCTGGGCCGCAGCATAAAAATTCCTGGACAAGGGCCGCGGCATGATCACAATTTAATATTTCAAAGCCCGCGACAAGCCCCAGCAGCAAAAGACAGAATCAACAGGCCGCGCCGCAGCATGACACTATTCACAGAATTTCAGTTTAACTGAAATTCTTCCCTAACCCTAAAGATATAGAATAATTTGTAATTCTAAAAATTAGGAGAGCCGTCCTAGGGGATTTTTTGAGAGATTCTTCACACAATTTTCTGAGATTCAATATTTTAATTTGGGGATTCAATCAAAAGCTCCTCGGATTGCAATTGTGAGAATTTTTCTTCATCAATATCAATAAGAGATTCAACATTCATCTGGTTTTATTCTTATTTTCTCCATTATGTTTATGATTTGTTTGAATCTTATTGCTTATTTGTTTTTAATGATGAATTAAATAATTTTTGCTAAGATTAGGGCTAGCTAATTCATGAATATGTAGGGTTTTTCAATTACAATTTACGAACATACTATTTCATGTGAGTTTGCATTCTGAACTTAATGCCTATTGAAACTTGGCCACTTTTAATAGGATTTCTGTTGTGTGATTGAGACCGAGAGGTGATATTACATAAAAGCAGCGAGAATACGAACTGTGGATTAATTAAATATAGAGATATATTTGATAATACATGCAATAGTCATAGGCACAATAGGCTTGTGCTGAAAGCTAGTGGATTCCATAGAACTTAATGCATTTTCATCTAATTAAACCTAAATAGAGATACTTAGGTTATTAGATTGTTAATTAGGATTGATATTGCTTGAGAAAGAATGTTAATCAATTTAGAGAATTCCGTTGTCACATGAATAATATGAAATATATAAGCATATGAAAAACCTACATTGTAGTGAATTAGTGAACCCGAAATCTTAGCATCATCTCACATTGTGTTATTCGATTTACCCAGGCGTGTTTCTTAATTGCTTAATTTTAGTTTGATTTTATTTCGTTGATTTACTTTCGACTCGAATTCGATAGTTTAGATAAAATTAAGAGTGGTGCCGTCTTGGTACTTGCTTACGCGATCCCGTGGATACGACACCCTGAATACTTCCCGTATTACTTTGAACTAGTACACTTGCTAGGAAGTTAGGGTTTAAACTTTTAACGCAACAAGTTTTTGGCGCCGTTGCCGGGGATTGCGTCTTAGTCAATATTGAGATATATTACTTTTAATTTTACTCTAGACATTTTATTTCTTTGTTATTTTAATTTTTGTTTATTTTTGTTTTTATTATTTTACTCCGTTACTTGGTCTTGTTTGCCTTACAGATTCTTATTTAGTGCATGACACGCACTAGAAATCAGACAACTGAGCCTTTCGATCCTGAGATAGAAAGAACATTACATCAGTTGACGAGGCAAAGAAGAGCAATGGCAGAAGATCAGCGAGTAGCACTACCAGCTTTAGAGCAAGCAAATCGAGCTACAAACCAGCGCTCTCTGATTGATTATGCGACCCCTACAGTCGAAGGCACAGCTTCAAGCATTAGGCGACCATCAATACAAGCCAATAATTTTGAGATCAAACCGGGCATAATACAAATGATTCAGACGTCGATTCAGTTCAATGGTTTGCCTAGTGATGATCCGAATCAACACATTGCTAACTTTCTGGAGATTTGTGATACTTTCAAACAGAATGGAGTTACAGATGATGCCATCAGGCTAAGATTATTCCCCTTTTCATTGAGGGACAAAGCAAAGAATTGGTTAAATTCATTGCCTGTTGGATCAATCACTACATGGGATGAGATGGCGCAGCGATTCCTAGCAAAATTTTTTCCTCCATCAAAGACTGCAAAGTTACGTAATGACATCACAACTTTCATGCAGTATGACATAGAATCACTATATGAAGCATGGGAGAGATATAAGGAACTACTCAGAAAATGCCCACACCATGGATTGCCCATATGGTTTCAGGTACAAACTTTCTATAATGGTTTAATGCCAGCTAATCGTACTTTAATTGATGCAGCTGCAGGAGGTAACTTTATGAGGAAGACACCAGAGGAAGCATTCGAGCTGTTAGATGAAATGGATTCCAATAGTTACCAATGGCAAACTGATAGAGCACCAAGGAAAGCTGTGGGAGTACATGGAGTGGATTCATTCAACGTATTGGCTGCCCAAATAGAAGTTTTAAATAAGAAAATTGATACAATGGCGGTCATGCAAGTGAAGAGCGTAGTTTGCGACTTATGTGGAGGGGGTCATGCAAGCGTTGATTGTCATGTAGGTAACCCATTCATGTACTCTTCTGAAAGTGCTAATTTTGTGAGTAATTTTTACAGGCCTTAACAAAATAACCCGTACTCCAACACATACAATCCTGGGTGGCGAAATCATCCTAATCTTTCATGGAGTAATCAGAATTCAATGAAGCAACCACCACCAGGATTTCAACCTCAAGAAAACAAGTCAAACCTGGAAGAGATGCTAACAAAGTTCATTAATAGTGCTGAAACAAGATTTCAAAATCAAGAAGCATCCATAAAGAACCTTGAGGTACAAATAGGACAATTGGCAAATATAGTCGCTGGGAGAGCACAAGGCACACTACCAAGTGAAACTGAGACAAACCCTAAGGAACATGTGAAAGCTATATCACTTAGGAGTGGGAAAGAACTGAAAGGTCCTGAAGAAGGGAAACCTAAAGACGCCAAAGAAGTTGAACTGGTGGCAAGAGAGGTGGAGCAAAAGCCAATAGAGATCAAGCCTCCTTTTCCTCTTGCATACAAGAAGAGGCAATTGGAAAGGCAATTTGCAAAATTTTTAGAAATATTTAAGAAACTTCATATTAACATTCCTTTTGCAGATGCCTTGCTCCAGATGCCAAGCTATGCTAAATTTCTCAAGGAAATTTTGTCTAACAAGAGGAAATTGGAGGAGTATGAGACAGTCAAACTCACAGAAGAGTGCTCTGCTATTCTCCAAAATAAATTGCCACCGAAGCTTAAAGATCCAGGGAGTTTTTCTATCCCTTGCACTATAGGTTCAATTTCTTTCTCTAATGTTTTATGTGATTTAGGGGCAAGCATTAACTTAATGCCTTTGTCTATTTTCAGGAAATTGGGACTTGGAGAACCACAACCCACCACAGTGTCCTTACAATTGGCAGATAGATCGATCACGTATCCAAGAGGTATTGTGGAAGATGTGTTGGTAAAGGTTGATAAATTTATATTTCCTGTGGATTTTCTTGTGTTGGATATGGAAGAAGACATTAAAATGCCTTTGATTTTTGGAAGACCATTCTTGGCCACTGGAGGGGCACTAATTGATGTGAGAGAAGGGACTATGAAATTAAGAGTTGATGATGAGGTAGTGACCTTCAAAGTGTATAAAGTCATAAATCCCTCTAGTGAAAAAGAGACATGTCATAAAGTGGAAGTGAGTAAGGGACGAATAAATCCTACAAATGACAAAGCTCAAATTGATCAAGACAAACCAAAAAAATGGCGAGACCAACAACCTACAAAGAACAAACTTGATGGTGGCCAAAAAGGATTTTTCTCAAACTCCCAATATCAACCCTTTCCTCAAAAGTTGAGAGCTCGAGGTACTGGTCCATTTATTATCACAAAAGCCTATTCTAAAGGAGCTATGAAGGTAAATCACAAGGATAAAGGCATATACACAGTCAAAGGGCAACGATTAAAGTACTATAAAGAAAGTGGATGGAGAAAAGGCAAAGTCTCTATCCTATTGAATGATCCGGCCTAAGAAGACCACTATCAAGTCAAGCTAAAGACTATAAACAAGCGCTTCTTGGGAGGCAACCCAAGATGTATCCTTTATATTTCTTTATTCTTTGTTTTTCTTGTTTTAATTTTTTTTTGTTTTGTCAACTTGATGTAATCTAACAATATTATTTGAGGTTGTTTTGTTATTAGCATTGGCTGTGGAGAATTTTTCTGAGTTTCAAATCCTAATGCACAAGCAAGCAAGGACACCTCACGTAAAATAAGGGAAGTAGTTCTAACTTTTTACTTTTCTCATTCGCCATTGAGGACAATGTCAATGCTAGGTTGGGGGTGAGGAAAAGTTAGAACTAGATTGCATAAATGGCAACATCAGTGACAAATTTTTGATATTTTTAAAATTTTTTTGTTTTTTTATTTTTGTTTTATTTTTGTTTTTGTTTTAGTGTGTGTGTTGAATTAGCTCGTATGTCTATGATTATACATAACTATGATGAACAATTGGTATATGATAAGCTAGCTTTGTTTGATTTAGAAGTATGGAGAAACACATGCTACGAAATTGAAATTTTCAGGTTTGAGGTATGTATGGTTGATGACTAAACTTAAGGAGTTGTTTGTGTGTTGTGTTCATATATGCAAGTGACAAATTTAAAAACCCTTAGATGTACTTGAAGATTGTTTGAACTATGGTTGAAAATGCACATTGCGTAGATCCTTAGATAGAATGCATATATGGATGAAGAAAACATCAAGGGCATAAATTAAATTAAATTTCAACTACTCCAATGTCTTAGTTGCTGAGTAGGTTGGGGGTTAGCATGTCCACCGTGAGTGACCCTCGAGTGGAAAGTGACTAGAGATAAGAGTATGCAAAGCACCTTAGGTATGTGATTAGTCAAGTAACCGGGCAATGGTATTACAAGTATCGATTGCTCGCGTAAAAAGACTAGTTCACAACCTAAGGAAACCAAATAAAGCCCTGAAAAATCATGTATAAAAGAAAATATTAACAAAGAAAAATATTATTAAGCATGATATATAATGAGCATAAAATTCATAACATCTAAGGTCGAAGCATTGTCATTAATAGATCAAGGGAAGACAATTCAATAGTTTGTTTGAGGGAACTTGTTTATGAAAATTTGTTTTCAGTCACTTGTATATGTGGATGCACGCATAGATATATTCTGAAAGTGTGGTTGATGGTTTGTGAATGAAATGGATGTGAAAGTTGATAAAGTAGTGGTGTGTTGTTTTGAAATACTTTTAAAGAGAATGAGGTTAGCACGTTGTGTATTGATTAATTGTTGTAGTTCATGAGACAATTGTACGAGTTAAATATTGAGTTGTTGTAATATTATGTGCTAGCTATATTTTTTTTTAGGGATAGGGTAAATGATGTTTGTGGGTAGCATCGCTGGAAACCCTCACGAGACTACAACTCGTCCACTAGGGCCACCTAGGGGTTTAAAGGCTTGTTGCATACGCTAAATGCAACCGTGTCAATCTACGGAAGTGGTTTAGATAGTTTATTATATAATTTTTAGTTAATGTAAAATAAAATAAAATTAGTCGCTTTCATTGCTAGGGACTAGCAATTCGCTAGTTGGGGGTTGTGATGAATAATGAACATACATATATATTATGATTTATTTCGGGCGAAATCGAAAGAGATTTTGTCCATTTTGTTATTAAATTGTGCAAATTCGGGATCACGTGGTTATTGTTTTTGTTTTGTAGGAATTTATATAATTTCGAGTCGAAACAAGACCAAGTGAGTGTGTTCGAGATAAAAAAATTACAATCGAAGCGAAAGATCGAGGAGTGGAATCAAAACCAGCTGAGCAAAAATCCAGAGCCTGCAGGCCGCGGCATAAGGTTGCGGCATGAATTTAATTCAAAAATGCAGAAGCTGGAGGCCGCAGCATAATGACGCGGCATAAGATGAATTATGGTTACTTACCTTGCAAGGCAGAGGCTGAAGGCTGCGGCATAATGCCGCAGCATCAAAAATTCTGGACAAGGCCGCGGCATCATGCTGCGGCATGATCACAATTAAATATTTCAAAGCCCGCGACAAGCCCCAACAGCAAAAGACAGAAAGCGCAGGCCGCGGCATCATGCCGCGGCATAGACACTGTTCACAGAATTTCAGTTTAACTGAAATTCTTCTCTATCCCTAAACATATATAAGACTTTGTAATTCTAAAAATTAGAGAGAGCCGTCCTAGGAGATTTTTTGAGAGATTCTTCACACAATTTTCTGATATTCAATATTTTAATTTGGGGATTCAATCAAAAGCTTTGCGGATTGCAATTGTGAGAATTTTTCGTCATCAACATCAATAAGAGATTCAACATTCATCTGGTTTTATTCTTATTTTCTCCATTATGTTTATGATTTGTTTGAATCTTATTGTTTATTTGTTTTTGATGATGAACTAAATAATTTTTGCTAAGATTAGGGCTAGCTAATTCATGAATATGTAGGGCTTTTCAATTATAATTTACGAACATACTATTTCATGTGAGTTTGCATTCTGAACTTAATGCCTATTGAAACTTGGCCACTTTTAATAGGATTTCTATTGTGTGATTGAGACCGAGAGGTGATATTGCATAAAAGCAACGAGAATACGAACCGTGGATTAATTAAATATAGAGATATATTTGATAATACATGCAATAGTCATAGGCACAATAGACTTGTGCTGAAAGCTAGTGGATTCCATAGACCTTAATGCATTTTCATCTAATTAAACCTAAATAGAGATACTTAGGTTATTAGATTGTTAATTAGGATTGATATTGCTTGAGAAAGAATGTTAATCAATTTAGGGAATTCCGTTGTCACATGAATAATATGAAATATATAAGCATATGAAAAACCTACATTGTAGTGAATTAGTGAACCCGAAATCTTAGCATCATCTCACATTGTGTTATTCGATTTACCCTAGGCGTGTTCGTTTATTATTTTATTTTAGTTTGATTTTATTTCGTTGATTTACTTTCGACTCATATTTGATAGTTTAGATAAAATTAGGAGTAGTGTCGTCTTGGTACTTGCTTACGCGATCCCGTGGATACGACACCCTGAATACTTCCCGTATTACTTTGAACTAGTACACTTGCTAGGAAGTTAGGGTTTAAACTTTTAACGCATCAAAGAGAATGAACACTAATGAATCAAATAGTATGTGGAGATTAATTGCAATTTGTTAGTATATTTAGTTGTTATTTTCAATACATACATTTGATGATGTCATTTATTGTGTGTGCTAAGAAGTAATAAACTAAGAATTTTAGTATATATCTACTTGTTTCTTAAATGGTTCTACTTGATTATATTTCGTTCCATCAATTTAGTATCAAAGCTAGTCAACCTTGCGAAGTATATTTTTAGTAATATCGCTTGGTCAAGTCCCAAATTATTAGATGAGAAGCTTGATTAGAGTTTTTGGCATATTTTGATGATTACACATTTAAAAGCTCAAAATCGTTGGAGCTATGTTAATCCAAGAATTCTGAATGGAGTTTTGGTAAATTCTAAATGTTGAGATCAACTTGCATTGGGATAAATTCATCAAGGTTTATTATCCTATAGTTGGGAACATAACCAATGTTAAGACAACCAAGGAGGCATGCGAGATACTATAATTATCTTATAAAGAGGTTGATCGGACACAAAATTTCAAGTTATAGTCCTTACAAAGAGAGTATGATCGCTATAAGATGACTATTTCAAAGATGGTTAAATAGTACTTTTTCTCACCTTATTAATTTTGTTAATGAAATAAAATTATATGGAAAAATTATTGAACACAGTACTATAATTGAAAAATTTTTCTTACAATAACAATGAAATATGATCTTGTGGTGACTTTGATCATGGAATCACATAATACCAATCAAATAACAAATGCAGAAATATAAGGTATTGTGAAAAGTCATGTTGACAGGATACATGAAAAGTCAGAAAAAAAACCAATTGAAGAAGCCTTGAGAAGCCATGTCAATTTGAATAATTGAGACCAGAGAAAGAACAGGATTTTAATGGAGGTTGAGGCAGCAGCAACAATGAAAGAGAAACTTTAAAAAGGAGAGGACACCGTAGTTATTCGATATACAATCCAAGTTAGGGAAGAGGTGAAAATAATGCCAGGCAACAGAAAATTCAGTTTTATTGTATTAATTATGGGAAAATTGGCCACAGGATTGAATAATACAAATCTAAAAAATTCAAACTACCAGGGTGATGAGGCGAATGCAGCTGAAAATCATGGTGAGATCTCTGAGGAACCTGAAACTTTTACTTTTGGCTATCGATATTTCAGTACAAACAAGAACACATGTTTTTTGCATACTAGGTCTGGCAATCACATGCGTGGGCAAAAGGAATTACTCAGTTAGCTAGATGAATCAGTTCACTTGGAAGTAACATTTGGCAATAATTCAAAGGTGCCAATAATGAGGAAAAGCTGAATTTCTATTAAACTGAAAGACGGTTGATGTATTTTATGTTCCTAGGCCTCACCAAAATTTGTTGAGCATGAGATAGTTGTCAGGAAAAAAGGATATGACACGTGGGTTAAACATGGGCATTGTATATCATCATACATACAAATGAAAAATTGATAGCAAAGTAAATATGTCTTCTAATCGACTATTTCCTTTGAAACTTTAGCATGAAGTCTTTTCTTGCTCCAGATCTTTTCCAATAGGCAAATCTTAGAGAGCCAAAGATCAATTGGAAATTGTTCACTCATATTTATGCAGTGGAAGTTCCATCAAATGGAGGCAGTAGATATTTCATTACCTTCATCTATAATCTGAGTTTAAAAACATGGATTTATTTTTTATAAAAATTAGAAGCATGTAATGTTTTCAAAAAATTCAAGGTTTTTTTTTTTTTTTTTTGGTTTTACAAAATCAAAATTTTGAGAACTAACAGAGGCCAAAAATATCTTATTTGCAGTGATCATTTTGAAAAACATGAAATTCAATATCAAATGACAACTGAATACAATCCACAACAAAGTAAGGTGACCTAAAAAAAAAAAAAAAAACATAGAACTATTATAGATATGGTGATCTATGAAAACATTTTTGAACAGAAATTGTTTCTTTTGGTGTTAATATTCTAAATAGGTGCAACAAGAAAAAGCATCTAAGAGAACCTGGAGTAGAAGAAGGTTGTCTGTCAGACATCTAAAAATCTTTGGTTGCGTATCACGTGCGCAAGTGTCTGAGCAGCTGAGAAAAAAGCTTGATGATAGAGGTGAGAAGTGTTTTTCCATAGGTTATAGAAAGACATCAAGGGCTTATACATTGTATAATCCAAACACTAAGAAAGTGATTGTCACTCATGATGTTACTTTTGATGAGCAAGATATTTGAGATTGGTCAAATAAGGACGGAAAACCAATTATCCTTATTAATAACTCTTTTTGATGAACAAACTACACAAAGTGATCTCAAATCTTCATCAAGTCCACAACGTTAATCAATAGCTAGAAGACCACAACGCTAGCGACGCATGCCAGCTTACTTGCAAGATTATTTTTTGGGAAATGATATTAACCCATTTGACGAAGAAATTGTTCAATTTGCTCTTTTTGCATATTGTGATCCCATATCAATTGAGGAAGCTACTACTGATGTTCATTGGATGAAAAAATTCATGCGCTTGAAAAAGGAATGGTACATGATTGATTTAGCTATAAGAAAGAAGTTGATTGGTGTCAAATAGGTCTATAAAACTGTTAATTATGCCTTAAATTTAGTAACCAAATAAGGTAAAAGAGATTGGCCCAAATCATTTTCTTATTAGGATTTGGTTTTCCTAACGAGAACTTTCTAATAAAAACAAATCATATTCTTATTAGGATTTAGTTTTTCTAATGAGGACTTTCTAATGAGGGCAAATCTTGTTTCCTTTTGGGATTTGGTTTTTCTTTCTTGCTTCTATAATTTGTACATATAAATATTGTTATTTAGTCAAGTAATTGAGCAAATGAAAGAGATTTAAAAAGTGCAGTCTAGAGAGAGTTCGTAATTCTTTCTGATTAAGCTTATTAGGTGTATTTGGATTCAGGGTTTAAGTGTTAAATCTCTCCATATAATTTTATACTCTTCAATTTTATTAGTAGATATTTTACTGTCTTTCTTCATTAGTGGATATAGGCTTATGTTAAACCATGTAAATTTGTGTTTTTTTTATTGTTTTTTATTTTATCGTGAATTTATTTAGCCCAAATAAATTTGGCTCTACCCTAATAAATTGGTATCATAGTTAATTTAAACTTATTTTGGGATTGATAATGACAACAATGAAATTTGATAGTAAGAAATATTACCGCAGTGTTAGTTTTGCTATATGGCAAGTCAAGATGAAGGCAATCTTAACATAGAAAGGGTTACAAAAAGCATTATTAGGGAAGAAATTGGTCACGATGACTAGAGATCGAAAATAGGAAAAGGATGATAAAGCCTTAACTGTCATTCAATTGTGTTTATTCAACAAGGTTTTATGTGAAGTCAAGAATGAGAAAACATCAAAAGATTTATGAACTATACTTGAGTTATTATACATGACGAAGAGCCTCACAAGTAAGTTGGTCATGAAACATTGCTTGCACATGCTTAATATGGTAGAAAGTACACCTTTGAAATCTCATATTGATGAATTTAATTTTATTCTAACGGATTTGAAGAATATGGGTTTTGAGTATGAAGAGGAAGATTAAGCTCTTATGTTGCTTCATTCTTTACCTTCATCTTATAAGCACTTTAAGGATACTATGGTTTTGAGTAAGATTACCTTAATTATGAAGGAGCTTAAATCGGCTTTATTTTCAAAAAAGCTTATTGATAAAGAACTTTCATCTAGCCATTATGATACTCCCACAGAAAGCTTAATTATTAGAGAAAGGTGCACTAATCGAGATTCTGGCAATGACAATAAACCCAAATCTAAATCAAAATTGAAGCATAAGAATTTGAATTATAATTACTGTAAGAAAAAGGTGCACATTAAGGTAGATTGTTTCAAATAGAAAAATAAATAGTACAACAAGAGCAAACTAGTATTATGAAATGTGAGATGGAGTATGATGTTCTCATTATAATTGAAGGCAACCACGAACCTAGGCAAAGGTAAATTTTAGAGTTTACTTACTCTTATCGCATTTGTCTTTATAGAGATCGGTTTTTCACTTATGATTTAATAGATGGTGGAGTAGTATTAATGGGCAATAGACATTCTTAGGAGGTGATTAGGATTGGCACAATAAAAATTAAGATGAATGATGGTGTAGTGAGAACATTGATAAAAGTGAGAAATGTTCTTGACATGTCAAAGAACTTTATCTCCTTAAGTGACTTAGAGATGAAAGGTCACAGCTTTGTTAGTGTAGATAAAGTCCTGAAGGTTTTGAAAGGTGTTTTTATTGTCATGAAGATAAAAAAAACTGGTATATTATATGTATTTTAAGGATATACTATTACAAATATAGTAGTTGTCTCTTTATCATCTATCTTAGATTTTGATGTTACTAAATTATGACATATAAGGTTAGGACACATGAGTGAAAAGAGTCTATATATATATATCTCTCTCTCTCTCTCTTTATATATATATATATATATATAAAGCAAAAAGGATCTTTTATGTGATTAGAGTGCATCAAAATTGAAGTTTTGAGAACAATGTGTTTTTGGCAAACAAAAGAGAGTTAGTTTCATGACAACATTTCATAAGACTAAAGGTATTTTGAATTATATTCATTCAGATCTTTGGGAGTCTACTCGCATTCTTTAAAAAATGGGTGTTTGGTATAGGCTTATCTTCATTAATGACCACTCTAGAAAGGTCTAAAGCACAAGAATGATGTGTTTAATATCTTTAAACAATGAAAGGCTTTGGTAGAAAAACAAATGGGCCAAAAAATTAAGCATCTTTGTATTGATAATGGGTTAGAGTTCAATAATGGTGAATTTAACAAGCTCTACAACGATAAGGGTATTGTTAGACATCTTACAGTTAAAATGGCCCTATAGTAAAATAATATAGCCGAATACATGAATAAAACTTTATTAGAGAGAGTCAGCAACATGTTATTTAATTCTAAGCTATTGAAAGATTTTCGAGCAGAGATAGTTTCAACAACTTATTACTTGGTGAATCATTCTCCATCTACAGTTATTAACTATAAAACTCTAAAAGAGGTATGGTCTGGATGCCCAGTTTATGTTCGTGTTAATTATGGTAAATTAGAGCTTAGATTTAAAAAGGGCACATTTATTGGTTATCCTCTCAGTGTAAAGGGGTATAAAGTGTGGTATTCCGATCTAAAGTCACCTAAATCAATAATCAATAAGGATGTTGTGTTTGATAAGTCTATTACGTTTTATCCCAAAAAGGAGCTTTCTATTCCTTTTGTTAAAGGTACAAAGGAATCAATTAAGCATATGGAGTTTAAAATGGAGCAATTAACTCTATATGATGAGGTTGTACAACAAGACCTAGTTCAGTTTCCTACTCCTAGTGAGACAGAAGTAACATCACTAAAGAAGTATTCTAATACAAATAATAAGCTGAGGAGAGAGAAGAAAATACCTCAAAGATTAGTAGATACAGAATATATATCATATGTATTAGTTGTGGCACAAGAAACATATGACATTGGTGAACCTTCCACATATTTAAAGGTTATTTCTTATGATAATTCAACTAAGTGGTTAAATGCTATGCAAGAAGAGGTGGAGTCTCTCTATAAAAACAAGACGTAGGAATTGGTTAAATTGCTTAAATATAAGAAGATTGTTGATTGCAAATGAGTCTTTAAGAAGAAAGAGAAAGAAGACATTCCAAGTGTTGAAGATGCTAGACACAAGGCTTGATTGATTGCAAAGGGTTATAGTCAGGTTTGTGGAATTGATTTTAATAATGTTTTCTTCTAAGTTGTTAAACATAGCTCTATTTGTGTCTTACTTGCATTAGTTGCTATGTATGACTTAGAGTGGAACAATTGGATGTTAAAACTGTCTTTTTGTATGATGAGCTTAAGAAGAAAATTTACATACAACAACATAAGGGTTTTGAGATTAAAGATAAAGAAGACCATGTTTGCTTATTGAAGAAATCATTGTATGATTTGAAGCAATCACCTCGATAATGGTATAAGCAAATTGATTCTTTCATAGTTGAACATGACTATTCATAAAGCCAGTATATAGTTATACGTATTTCAAAAAACTTGATGATGACTTATTCATTTATTTGTTATTGTACATTGATGATTTGCTTATTGTTGTCAAGAATATGTTTAAGATCAATCAGTTGAAAGCAGAATTGAGTAGTGAGTTTAAGATGAAAGTTTTAAGTACAACCAATAAGATATTAAGTATGAGGATTCAAAAAGAAAATACTACAAGTAAATTGTATCTAACTCAAAAGAATTTCATTAAAAAAGTTTTGAAGTGTTTTAGGATGAAAAATGCTAAACCTATAAATACTCCACTTGCTATTTAGACCTTTCGCAACTTTGTCACCATAGTCAGAAAATGATATTGAGTGCATGTCACATGTTCCTTATGCTAGTGCAATTGGTAATGTTATGTATGTTATGGTTTGCACTTGTCTTGACATCTCACATATAGTTAGTGTTATTAGTAGACACACGTCTAATCCTGGTAATAAGGCTAGATTTGAATCAAATATATTTAGATTCCTTTTTGAGTTCAGTTCGAATAAGTCTAAAATAAATTGTTCAAATTCGAATACGAACACAAATTATAGTTTTAAAAATCAATAAACACAAACCCAAGTACGAACTATACAAACCAAACACGAACACAAATCCAAACTTAAATTAAAAATTTTTTAATTAATTTTATTAATTATAATTTTTTAAAAAAATATAAATATGAACTATACAAACTAAATGTGAATATGAATTGAACGTAAACCAAACTATACAAACTAAACACAATTCCGACCTTCATTATAAAAATTTTGGTGATCATGAATCCAAATACAAACCAAATCATAATGAATGAATCCAAATATGAACATATACATGTTCGCATTTGATTCAATTCGAATCTAACCCTACCTAGTAAAGAGCATTGACAAACTCTAAAATAGATTGTAAGATACTTATGAGGCACTATTAATTCTTGTTTAGAGTTTGAGAGGAGTAAAGGTGATATGGTTGGCTATGTTGATTCAAACTATACAGGTGACCTTAATAGAATGATATCCGTTATTGGCTATGTGTTTGTTCTTGGTGGTAGTGCTATTAGTTGAAAAGCTACTTTATATTCTATAGTTGCATTATCGACTACAAAAGTTGAGCACATAATAGTTGCTGAGGCTATAAAGGAAGCTATTTAGATGAGAGGTTTATTTGGTGAGCTTAGTTTGGATCAACAGGTAACAGTCATATATTATGATAGTCAAAGTGTTATTCACTTGACAAAGAATAAGACATTTCATGAGAGAACAAAATATATTGATGTGAAATACCATTTTTATTCGTGATATTGTTTCACAGGTTATATTACTATGAAGAAAACTAGTACTATAGATGATCCAGCTAACATGATAACTAAACCTCTTCATGCTTGAACTTGGCTAACATTTTTCATATTTGAAACATGCCAATAAGGGTTTAGTGGAGAAGGTGGAATGAAATATATTAATTTTGGTCAAAATTCAAGTCAAGGTGAAGATTTATTAATTATGTCTTGAATTTAGCAACCAAATAAGGCCAAAGAGATTAGCATAAATCTTTTTTTTTTTATTAGAATTTGGTTTTTCTAATAAGGACATTCTAATAAAAACAAATCTTTTTTTTATTGGGATTTGATTGTTCTAATGAATACTTCTTAATAAGAACAAATTCTTTTTTCTTTTTAGGATTTGGTTTTCCTTTTTGCTTTTATAATCTGTAAATATAAATATTTTTATTTGACCAAGTAAGTGAGCAAGTGAGAG
The DNA here is from genome assembly GCA_026122585.1 of Anacardium occidentale. Lineage (NCBI taxonomy): Eukaryota > Viridiplantae > Streptophyta > Magnoliopsida > Sapindales > Anacardiaceae > Anacardium > Anacardium occidentale. The sequence continues at coordinate 4,201 of JAJEJH010001243.1, read as the reverse complement.
AAATTTAAAAGGTGTAGTTTAAAGAAAACTTGTAATTTCTTCTAATTAAGCTCATTGGATGTATTTGAATTAAGGATTTGAGTGTTAAATCTTTCTATATAATTTTGTATTCTTTAGTTTTGTTAGTGAGTATTATTGTCTTCACCCATAGACGTATGCTTAAGCCGAATCACGTAAATTTGTGTTTTTTTCTATTTGATTGTTGAATTTATTTAGCCCAAATTAAATTGTCTCTATCTTAACCAAAGCAAAATACTAATTTATCGATGAAGTTACTTGTTTTAAAGCACCACTAGTAGCAAAAGAGTATAAGCAAAAAAAAGGGTATTGATTATTTTGAAGTATTTGCCCCCAGTAAGTAAACTTGATATTATATGTACGCATATTTCTCTTGTTGCTAAAAAAAACTAGAAATTTAATCAAATGGATGTTAAATCCACCTCTTTTTTTTAATGACTTTTTTAAAAGAAAAATTATATGTTGAGAAACCTGTAAGTTAAGGGAAAACAATGAAGTTTACAAGTTGATGAAAACTCTATATGCCTTAAAATAGACACCAAGGGCATGGTATACTCTGCATTCCAATTTTATTGAGCATGATTTTGTGAGATGTCTTTATGACCAAACTTTTTATGCTAAATATACTAAATTTGGTGATATTCTCATAGTTGGTCCTTTTGACGATGATTTAATTTTTATATTGAGAATAATTTAAAGTAAATCGTAGAGTTTAAGGAAACTTTAATTAACAAATTTGAGATGGAAAATAAAAATTTTATGTGTTTTTTTCTTGAGGTTGACGTTGTTCATATGAACGATGGAGTTTTTATCTCATAAAATAAAGATGCTAGGCATATTTTAAAGAAATTCCATATGGAGATTTCTAAAGCCAATTCCAACTCTTGCAGTTGAAAAAACGAAGTTGGCAAGACAAAGACGTGAATGTCGCAACTTATAAAAGTCTGATTGGGAATAGGTATTTGGTTACTACTAGGTCAAACATTCTAGAGTTGGATTAGGTCAAATATTCTAGAGTTGGATTACTCAGCAAATTTATGGAAGAACCAAGAAAATCATATTGGAAGGCTACGTTAAGGATACAATAAAAGATTAAGTTTTCTACTTTGCTAATAATGTTGTGAAACTTGTTGGATGTATACATGGTGATTGGGTGGGTGATATTGAGACTAGAAAAAGCACATCAGACTATACTTTCCATCTTGGTTTAACTGTTTTGCTCTTTGTCTTCTAAAGGCCAAGTAGTTGGTCTTTCAACTGTAGAAGTAGAGTGGGAAATTTTGCAGCACAAACAAGGTGGATGTACATTTTTTTATTTTTATAACAAATTAGTAATCGCAATTTCCTAGAATCCAATGTTTCATGGTCAGGGTACAAGCACATAGACATAAAAGTATCACAAAATTTTAGACTTGAAAAACGAATATCACAGACATTTTTATGAAACCATAGAAGATGGAGTTATTTCTTGAACTGAAGAAGACACTTGGGATCGCTAATCTCTTCGACCTGGTTCAAGGGAGGGAGGCAATCTGACGCTGTTAAACAAAGTTAAAAATGTTGAAGTGGGGTGAAAATTGGAGAGTAAGTGGCTATAACACGTATTGAGATACAAATCAACAAGAACGCGGAGATTTAATTACTATTTATTAAAATACTTAGTCATTATTTCAAATATACATACATATATATATATATATATATATATACAGACATATATCTATATTTGACAATGTAATTCACTGTATATCAGGAAATAATAAACTAGAAATTTCGGTTTTCATCTCTCATTTTTTAAGGGTGTGCTTGGGTTGGGTGTAAAATAAATTATTTGAAATATTATTACATATAAATTAATACTATGTTTGTTCAAATTAGTATATATAAATAATTATTATGTTTGATTAATAAGAATAAAATAATATTAAAATGTTATTTATTTAAAAATTTTTTAAAAATTATTAGTTATAAATATGATAGTATTTTGATAAACTCATTAGCTTTAATAGTTTGTAAAATGATATTTATATTTTTAACTTGTTTTATTTTTAATGTGTAATTATTAATTTTTAAACTATTGAAGTTGTACTAAAATTTTAAAAATTTTAAAATCATTCGCAAACTTTTTTCAAATTTCAAAAGATCTTTAAAAAATTTTATTCGTTTATAGAATTTTTAAAATTTACAATTTATTCTTAAACATATGATTATATGATTTTTACACCATTAATTTAATTTGATTTATTTTTTTAATTATAATATCATTTTATAAACTATTGAGGGCATATGAAAATTTTAGAAATATTAAAAACATCTCCAATTTTTTTTCAAATGTCAAAAAATTCATTAATACTCCCAAAATTTATACGTTATCCTCAAACATATGATTATTAGGCAGATACCGTCCTAGTCTCAACCATAAACGATGCCGACCAGGGATCAGCGGATGTTGCTTTAAGGACTCCGCTGGCACCTTATGAGAAATCAAAGTCTTTGGGTTTCGGGGCTATTGAAGAGGCTTTTCAAGATGAAGAGGTTCAAGAAGATGTTGAAGAGGATAGTGAGGAAGAAGAACTAGCTGATCCGGATCAAGGGGAGTTATTGGTTCTTAAGATATTGTTGCATGCCCAAGTCAACTCTCAAGATGATCAATATGTTTGTGTTATCCATACATAATTTTTATTTGGGTCATACTAAAATTTCAAAAATATGCCTAAATTTTTTTAAATTATAAAACCCCTTAAAATTTTATTTACACCCCTAAATTTTTTAAAATTTTATATTTACCTCAAACATATGATTATATGATATTTACACTTTTAGTTTATTTTGTTTTTACGGGCTAATTTCTATTTTTGAAAATATTATAGACATATTAAAAATGATGGTAATTATGTTAAAAAACTTAATAGTAATGATAAAAATTATAATAAAATTAAGATTATCTAAGTAATTTTTTAATATTTAAAATGAAGGTGCTCGTATATTACTTGTTACATCACCAATGGTATAAACAATAAAAGATATATTACTAAGGTAATTTTCTATTCCTCTTAACCAAACATTACCTAAATGTTTCCACTTTATTATATTTTATGTCATCATTATTCACATTAGAAGTGTTTATGGTTCGGTTAGGATAGTTTAAAACAAATATTTTAATCAAACCAATAAAGTCGATTTTAAATACTTCAACTCTAAATCAAATCAACACTAAAAAATATTCAAACCAAAACTATTTGGATGCGGTTTGGATAGTTGGATTAATTGATTTTAACAAAAGTAAAATTTAAATAAAGTAAAAAAATTAAAGAAATCATATAAATTCAATAAACTTTAAAATAACATACTATAATAACAATAAAATTATAATAACAAACAGTTAACAGAGATTAAAATAACAACACAAAAAATCTTTCAAAACCAAAAAAAAAAAGAGTTAGTACATAATTTTAACTTTCAGAAAATTTAAAGTGTAATTTGTAGATTAATAAAATAATTATTTGCTCAATCATAGTATTTGCAAAACATTTATCCATCCAAAGTAGCTTGTTCCAAATTGAATTTGAAGAGTCCGATAATTAAAAATCAATAGTTAAAGTTTTAAATAATTTATATCCAAATGAAACTAGGAGTAGATTATATATTTAATATAATTTTATTATATTTACTAGTTTAGTTCAATTTTATTAGATTTTATTTTCTAAAACCAAAATCAAACCAAATACTCAATTTATAAAAATTTTAAAACCGTAACTATTTATGAAACAATTCAAATTATGATTTTTTGTTTGAATTGAAAGAAATCGATTTAGTTAATTTTTGTGTTGTCTTAATTCACATAATTTGATAAATTTTGTCTGAAAATGACGACTTTATTTTAAGAATATGTATTTAGAATACATTAATTTATGAAGTTTGGGTTGTCTTGTACATGCATTAATACATCCTCTTCCCAAATAATCAATAATAAATTTCATTAATCTGTAGGTAATATCTATTTTAAGCTTTTCCATATATAGATGATTTTTAAATTTTACAAAAATGTTCTTCACATAAAATACGTCTTTTAAATAATATGAGATAAAATAAGTAAAGGAAATGCTTAATATTGTTTAAAATGTTATTTGCCATAAAAAAATAAACGACATACGATTCATGTATGATAAAATATGTAAAAAAA
>JAJEJH010001242.1:0-36087 GCA_026122585.1 Anacardium occidentale | reverse complement strand
ATTGCAAATTGATGTCCTTATGCACAATATCATCGACAACCAGTCGTAGAAGGTGATTGACCTAACCTTGTAATAGGACACTATAATTACTCAATTGATCGATAGTATGATGTATGTGTGAATAAAGTTTGATTGTGTAGGACCCGTCGCCCCTAGTACCCCTGCTGCTGAAGAAATATTGTTCTTTTATTTATTAAACTGGAAACCGGGTACCCGAGACGGGAATCCTACGAAAAGAAACTCCTGCTGAACTAAATTACATAGTAAGCGGAAGCTGAACTGAAAATAAAATATACAATGAGCCCAAACTGGCTTTATATAAATATTTAACTGTTCTGTACAACATTCTTTACATTTGCATTTCTGTACAAGACCTCACAGGTCCAAAACTGAAAGAAAGTACATATACATACTGAAATAGTGTGTGTGGGTCCTCTCTCTCCAGCCTCAGTCCACCCACTCCTCGCCAGCAGCACACTCACCTGAAAAAGGAAGGAAGAAGGAAAAGGATGAGTGATAAAGATCACCCAGTAAGCATTCTTTACTTCCCTCAACCCAAGCAAGCAGCAAACAAGGGCATACATACCTGATCGGCCCTACTCATGCATCTATGCGCTTGCGGGTGCTGTTTCTGATTATCTGATTAATGCTTATTCTGTTATCTGGTTACTGGTTTCTGATTATCTGATTAATGCATGTCATAATATATGCATAATGTCATGCTGAGCTGGAAACTGAAACTGACTGATGATGCGTGCATCTGTCTATCTGAATCTGAATGTACCCGAAGGTACCTGTTGTGTTGATCAGGCTGATGAACACAGGGATTCGACATCCTGGCCAAGTGGGCTGAACATTCTAGCTACTAGCTAGAAAGCTGAATATTGATCTGCTGAAATGCTGTCGAGCTGACTGACTGGTGTCAGAAAGCTGGATCTCACAGATACCCCCTCGAGTTCATCCCAAAACTGAAACCCATACATTGGGTTCTGACTGCTGAAATCTACTGAATTCGGATCCCTAGATCCTCATTCAGGCTATATGTAGTGCTATGTATGCTTATGCATCTGTTCTTAGCTGAAATCTGGATTATCTGATGATTATTAGGCCTTGGATGGATTACCAAACCTTTAACAATTCATTTCTGCCTTTTTCTGGAAAAATCTGGAAGGCACACGACCGTGCAAGGAAGACACACGGTCGTGCACGTAGCACACACGGCCGTGCTGAGCAAGGGCACACGGGCGTGTGCCCCAGCACACGGGACCGTGTGCTGGCCGTGCGTCTGGGCGTGTGTGCTTCTGGAATTTCTGGGCCATTTCAAGCAAAGATGGGACACACGGCCGTGTCCCTCAGGACACACGGTCGTGTCCCTGCGTTTCCTGCCCGTGTGCACTTCGTGCACACGGCCGTGTCCTTGCAGGAACAAAGGCACACGGGCGTGCTCTTGCTGGCACACGGTCGTGTGTCTTGTTCTGCTCAGACATGGTTCAACTAAAACTGCAGGAAACCCAACTGATTCTCATCCAAACTGCAATTAAACTTAAACACACATCAATGACACTTCAATCATCACATATACATCATCAATTTCATCATCCATCCACAAACACTGAATCCACCATGAAAACTCATACTTTCTCTCACAACACACACACAAACAGAGCATGCATGTTTCTGGGTGGAAAATATGCATAGCAACTAACATATAATCATCATCTCATCATCATATACACATGCAAACATAACATCTCAAGCTGGAAATGGAAACACACGTTTCCATCCACATCAAACAAGCTGGGAAACTGAAAGAGAGAGTAAGAAACACTTACCTCTCGACATGGCTGCTGGAAGCTTATACTCAAGCTATTCTCTCTGATCCCTGACTGGATTGGGAGCTGCTGGAAGCTGGAAATCACGCCTAGGGCTGGGAGCTGCTGAAATGGAGAAGAAAACTGGCTGAAATGGGAGAGAATAATGAAATAACTCCCGTCTCTCTCTCTTTTAATCCCACCTGCACAGGCGTGCAGGCTTGGCGCACGGGAGTGCGCCTGGGAAAATGGATAAAAATCCATTTCCCGCGCTTCGCATGATTAAAACCTCCCTAAAGGCATCATACGAAGGCCACACAACTCTGGAAAATTACCAACTCACCCCTGAATTCTGCTGAACTCCCAATCTATCTCTGAATTCTATTTCTAACCCCAAAACTCTACCTAAGGGCTTTTCTAAAACTGGGATGCTACAGTCTGTCCATGCATAGTATTCATGGTTATGATGCTACAGATTGTGACAAACGATTATGCATCTTGCATGCACAGTCATGTATCATAATTTGCTTTGATAGATCATACCCAAATAGCCACTAAATTTGACCAAATTTCTTCCAATTATCATCATTCAGCATAAAATAAATTCTCGCAACATATATATTATCATTTAAACATTAAAACCCATCAATTATAGTTCATGTGATCATTATCTCTTATGATGTTCTTTAATCCATATTTGTATATCATATAATTTATTTGATCAATTTCAACTTATTCAATATACAAATCAAGCATCACATTCAATCATCTCATGCTTAATTAACTCAAATTTAAAAAAAGATGTACCTTTGTAGTAGATTCCTCAAGCACCAAAAAAATAAAAAAAAATCATGCTTAAACTTACATAATTCATGCAATTCATTTCAATTCAGCTTAGATCTAATACTTTACATGCTTAATTTAGTTATATCAGATGTAAAATCATATTATCAATCATCAACACCAGCTCAAACAACCAAATAGTATTATTAACCATGGAATCATACATAAACTTATTTATTTAGGTTAGGATTTTGCTTACCTAAATACTTAGCACTTAGTTCTCTCTCTCTCTCTCTCTCTCTCTCTCTCTCTCTCTCTCTCTAACTCAAACTTTGATCAATATCTTGTGAAATCTCTGGCAACTTCACTCTGCTCTTTGCTCTACAAGCTCTAGAAAGATCTAAAGTGTTTAAGAATCAATGAAATGAAATTACAAAACTAATATTGCTTTATATAGGCAACGACCAACTTGATATGCATAGGTGTGCGTCTAAGTATGTAAATCATACATAGTGAGATATTTTTTGAAAATATGTGACAAACTGAATTGTACACATGGCAGCTCTATATGGTGACATATGTACAACTTAGAATAAATCTAAAATGACTATTTTACCCTTTATATCATTTTTAACCAAATTACATGCATAAAATAAATTAAAAAATTTACCAAATTTGTGGAAATCTACTATTACATTACCAAATCCGTTTGAATAAAGTTGAAAGTGAAATGGACATTAAATCCTAGTTATAAGTGTGTATTGGTCCAAGTTGATTCCAAGTTGTTTATCAAATCCAATTTAATCAGAGTTTTGAGTTTAAATAAGAGTTGTTTGGCTCACACATAATCGTATGTGTGATACACATGTGCATATGTCTACCTAGGTGGAAAATATCTCATAATCCTTATAAGATTACATCAGTGTGCAAACTTCAATGTGATAAACATGTGATAAACATGTGACACATGATTGTATGCCTACTCACACAGGCTCATGTGCCTACCCATATATGTCTATGTGTCTATCCCATATAAAGGACACATGGTTGTATGTCTTACACATATGACCATTTTTCTACACCGATATAAAAAAATGAGTTATCTTATTCCAGTAATACATACCATTTTTCCAGGAGAGAGATTTTCATTCAATTTAGGTTATTACCCAAACTCTCGCATCTTGTCCCTACCCAAAGTCATGTACTGTCCTTCCAGCAAAGTTTTTAGTGCATGGTAGCTTCTCAAATATTGCCTCATGTGGATCACCATTAGTGTCACCTATTCTTAGATGGAAAAGATCCTTTTAAAAGCATATTCTATGTTACATAAAGATCAGTGGAGGCATCACACATAAGATATGCTTTGTAAACTTTATATGGTTTAATTTATGTTATTTTTTGTTATCAAGGTATGTTAGGATGAGATTGATTCATGTATGTACATTTTATGTTTGTTTAAGCACATTGATTGAGTTAGTGTGTTGTATGTGCATGCAAGAAAATTTTTGTTATTAATTCTATTACGTTTATCTAAGTACACACACCCCTTGGATCCCTCACATATTCCCATCATATACTTTTACCGACTCACCCTTTTGTACACTTACATATTCACCTGTTTATACTTGTCATGTGTTTGTGTTTTTCCTAACCCTGTTTTGTTGTGTACCCCTATACACATGTACTTGTATATGTTTACATGTGTACTTATGTATATGTACACATGTACCCTTCACTATAACCATGTTAAACAATGCAAAACACAAATTTCTCATAGATCCAAGAAACATAAACACTTTCCCCACATATCAAACACAAAATTAGTTTCATCTCACTAAAGTAGACTTAAAGTCTAGTCAAATTACCTAAAATCTATAATTACAAACATTATTCTCATAAAAAACACATACGCAGCTTACTATCATCCTCTTTAATTATGATGAAAACAAGATAGAGAAGTTATACTTACGTGAATTAAGTGTTTGATGTAACCACATTTTCTGTTTTTCAACCTAATATACACTGGATTAACTGGTAATCATTTTTCACTTAAAAGATTTTATTAACATTAAGACTAAAATTATTTCAGTTAATATAATAAATTTGTATAAAATATATTTTAGTAACAAAATTGTGTAAGCCCGTATAAAACTTTTATTTTAATTAATTTCCCTTTAAAAGTTTTGTGTTTAATTTGTCAATCTATATATAAGATTATTTTCTTTATAATACATTTTTTTATTAATAATTAAGCAATTTTTTCTGTAGGTTATAAATGTTTGGTTAAAGAGAATTTCCTAATGATGGAGGGTAAAATGGGAAAGTGGATTTTGTTCCAAGAAAAAGTGAAAGGCAACCCATGTGAGATTTTTAAACTCGGGACGGCTTCCCAAGTGAAGACAAACCACGTAATCTGGAAAAAGCAATTTCAATAAGGCCAAAGGACTATGTCCCACCCATACTTTGAGGTGCAAACAAAATCCCACCCGTAAGTTTTCAAAAACCCGGTCTGCCAGCCTTGGATCAAAATTTAAACATATTTTATAATTTTTCAAATGAAATGACTAAAATGTCTTTTAATAAATAAAAATTTATTATAAAATCATAAAATAATTTTTAAATATAAAAAATTAAAAAATATATTAAAAATTTTTAAAAATATATTAAAAAATTTTTAAATTTTTAAAAAATAAACTGGCCACAGCCGTCGATGCTGGTGGCGGTGGCCGTTTATAACCCCACCAAGTGGCTGTCCGACCACCTGGTTCTAGGGAAGGCTAGATCGAGCCTTCCCATTGGGTGGAGGCGGCCAGTTTTAGAGGAGGAGGCCAGATCTGGCCTCCTCCCCCATAAACGTGGCCAGAAACGGCCGCTGGGACCAATGCCAGCCCTCTTCAACTTTTTTCGATGGCCAGATCTGGTCGTCTCCTCCAAAACAGGAGGTGGCTGATCGACCGCCTCCACAGAAGACGGCCACCTGATGTAGTTATCAACGGTCACTGCTGCTGGCATCGGTGACTGTGGCTAGTTTATTTTTTTAAAATTTTTTAAATTTTTTAATATTTTATAAAATTTTAATCATAAAATAACAAAATTGCCTATAGAATGTTATTATTTTTTATTTTATTTAATATTAAATTGTTTCCATGGGTGGGAGATGGACTTTTGAAACTTGGAGGGTGGGATTTTGTTCTCGTCTTAAACTATGGGTGGGAAATAGTCCTTTAGCCTTTCAATAAGGAACCAAAAAAGATACTGTACTATAGAAAAAGGCCACACACAAAAAGGTCAGATAAAATATTCTCATATTTTTTTATATTAAGTTACATATTTTTTTTTATTAGATAATTTTTAATACGTTATTCAATATTTTATTTAATAATAAAATTAGTTACTAATAAAATCAATGCAAAAAATTATTATATCTTATTTGTATATGCGACATTATTCAAAGAACTCGTAAAAGAGCTTTTACTTGAAAATATCCTTATTGAATTTAAAAAATAAATAGAAATTCATTTAAAGTTTTAGTAAATTAAATTAAAAATTTTAGATTCTTTTATGCCAAATGCCAATTTCCACTCAAAGATTGATGAAATGATGTTTTCGTTCTAAAAATTTTTTAAATTTTAATAATTTTAAAAATGATATTTATATTAATAAAAAATTGAATATAATACAATATATAAAAAATATAAATATCATATAATAAATTATTGGAAATATAAATAAAAGGTAAAAAGAGATTAAAAAAATGTTCATTTGTCTATAATAACTTTTAAAATATATATACTTCTATATGATTTTTTATAATTTAATTTAATAAGACTGTTATTCTATTATTTTATTATTTAATTTATGATATTTAAACAAAATAACATAAATATTTAGACAAATAAATAAACAATAATTTTGTCAAACTTATCCCAAATTTTAGAAATGTGTTTAAACATTTAGTTGTATTTTTGTATCATGCAAAGTCTATTATTATTATTTCTGAGTTTTCAAAAATTGTAAGGCTTTTGAACTCTCAATGAGCAAATTCCAGGATTTTTTATTATCAATTAAAAAGGGTTCAAACATGTTCTACCATATTAACCCAAACTACAAAATAAGTAAAAAAAAAGAAAAAACTTTTCACTTGCTGAAAAGACTTTCAAATGCACTTGTATTATAATATAAGAACAACAGATCCAAAACTTATTTTTGCTTCCACAGTTGACACAAATTTCAGTACAAACATTACAAAGGAACCTCAATTATCTTCTTGTTCATCAAATGTAAGAACATCAAGTTTACAAAAGAATACAATACAATTTGGCTATTTTAAAGACTACAAACAAAAATTAAAATCTCCACAATATATACACTAATAAATAACTGAAATGTTGGATTGATCAATCGTTTGATAAAATTTAAAAGAATTCTCTACTAGACCATATTTTTCACCTACGATTTCAAATTTGCATCGATGATAATTACTTATGTGTCAGGATATCACTTATTCGACCATTGGAATTCTATTTCCAGATTCCGGGATGGACCGCTTTTGCTTTCTGGCAATAGAGTATATTCACCGGCAACAGCTCCAAGCATCACGACTCGGTCGATTTGGATGGTTACTTTACCAAAAGAACTCTGTTGTTAAAATCAAAGGTGGAGTTTAGTAAGAAATATAAATAAGAATGTGGAGAACAGAATTCTTATTTTTATTTTTTTGGGGTTCAATTACCTTTCCCATTTTACTCTTGTTCTTGCAAGAGATGTGAAGTTTCTGGCCTTTTGGAGGACTCTCAAAGGACCATGCAAAGCTATCATCCCACTCAGGATTAGGACCGGTTGACACGATCTGATAAGTTTACAAAACAGCAACATAATAAAGATTAGGACTGAAAATGGAAGCAGCTATAAGATGAAACATTGTTCAAATGATTTTTATTTAACAACCACTTGAAGTAAAATCTTGTTCATTTGGTTCAGTGTGTAACTGGGGTCATAGTTTGAAAGTGTATACGGAGACGAAAGGGTGAAAGGAAGCATTAAATGATTTACCTTGGTTTGCCTCGGTGGAGTGTTGCCGAGGGTAAGCTTGCAGTAAACACTTGGGTTGCCAACTGACTGCTTCATATTGTTTCCACGCTTGATTATTACAACTAGTGTTCCTGGCAAACACTGCAGCAGAAATTCAGCCTTCTCCTGGAATCTAGGAGGACCAGACTGGATTAAGTATTGAAGCAAGGGGATGGCATCAGCAGCAGCAACTGATTGAGCTTTTGAAACTTCAGCTGGGCATGCTGACCAAGCTTGTCTGAGAAGAAAAAGTGCATCCAAGGCAGCTTCTTGAGTTGCCTCTGATCCAGTCTTGAGTGCAGTAACCAAATGAGGGATACTCAATGTGGCTGGTTCAGTGGCTCTCAAACGTGGAAAGTTGCTAAATAAAGAATTTAGAGCCTTCAGATATTCCTCGTTCACAGTTCCAGTTGCCCACAATTCCTTTTCAATAGCAGCTACATTAATAGTAAAAATAAGTATGAAGTTTCAAAGAGGAACTTCTAAAACCTTATGATGGTAAGGACAATGAACAAATGCTTAAATGACAACGCACTGTAAAAAAGAATTTGAGAAATCAAATAGTCTGGAATTTTGTTAAGGGTTAGAGATCTTACCTGTTATAGCTCTGACCGTTTCACTTGAAGCATACTCTTGAATGGTATGATTTGAAAAGAGAAGTTTAACAAACATTGCAGCCTGAACAGATGTATCTGGATCACTAGACCCGATCAAATCCAGTACAACCTGAACACCTCCAGCCTCTGCCACTGCTCTCTTATTTGATCGACTGTACATGACAAGGTTTTGCAAAGCACATATAGCTACCACTTTCATTTCTTCAGTAGGTTGCTCCTCAAGAACATTGACTAGAGCACGACAAGCTGAAACCGCATCAGCACTTCGAGCAAGGCTCTCATTTTGAAATAGGTCACCAAGAGCTAAGGTTGCCAATAACCTTGCTTGCTGAGCTTGAGTTTGTGGATCCAAAAGGTATTGGGATAGTGGTAAAATTGCAGATTTTGTAGCTTTTGATTCTCTAATCTTAACATTGTTAAGTAATACTTCCAGAAGCCTTGCTGCTGTTTCCTCGCACTGATGAGATCGGAGAAGTTCTAGCAAAGCTTCTATGGCACCACTTTCAGCCATTGCTTCAGCACTGGTTCCATCATCACTTTCTAACACTAGAAGAGCATTCAATGAACCGACAATTGTGGTCTCTGAGCCAGAACAGAGAAGCCTTACCAACACCGCTACAGGCACTTCCAAATAATATTCAGAACTAAATTGCAATATGCTGGATAAAACAGAAGCAGCAGATTCCCACAACGCATGTGGAAGGGATGGATCAGCTTGCAATATTATTTTGGACAGCTCATTGACACCACCTTCTTTTGCAATCTCATTTGGCCATGTTAGTGCAATACTAACAAGAGCCTTCACAGCTCTCTGCTGCAAGATGTGTATGCCAGAACCAAGAACCCGAATGAGAGGACCAATTACTTGCTGCGTCACTGGATCCTTCTGAAGATGTTCTTCCAACAGTAGATGTGACAGAAGCTCTGCAGCCAACTGCTGCACTGCTGGAGCTGGAGAATCGAGCAAGGGGATAAGAGGCTCAATAGCTTGGTGAGAGGTCAGTGAATAATCAGCTCGACACTGCGGATGTTCCAGAATATTAACAAGAACCTGCAATGCACTATGCTGTCCATCAGGCCCAAATTCTGGTCTAATAAGCAACAAGAACAGGGGCTCCACCACTTTTGCAGCAGATGGTCCCTTAGCAATGCCTGCATTATTGGTTAATATTCGGAGCAATTCACAAAATGCAGCACATAGGAAATCTGGTGCTTCGTGGAGAATATCAAGGACACTTTCAATTACCCCAGCTTTCACCATCTCCATTTTACAACCAGGTCTATCCTTTCCTAGCTTTACCAAAGCTCTAGAAATGGCCTCATGAAGCATGTAATTTTTACCATAGAGGAGGCCTACAAGAGGAATAACAGCTCCATGTGCAGCAACTAATTCTGCAAGTTGCTCATCATCAACAAGTTTATCTAGTGCACGGACAACTGAATGCTGAGCAGGACTGAAATCAGTTACAAGAAGAGAGACAAGAGGCTCAACACATCGTGCTGCAGCCACTGTGGACCTAATTCTTGTATTTCCGAAAAGAACACCACAGAGCTCAGCAGCATCCCCCTTCAACTCCATTGAACAATTAGATGAAAGGATCCTGCAAAGGACATCGACTGCATTCATTTCAACATCTGCAACTGCAAGGGCCCTAGATGGGTTTTCACTCAATAATCTGACCAATGCAGCAATAGCAGCATGCTGCTCTCTCTCCAAACCAGTGTTAAGAATCTCCACCAACGGTTGAACAGCTTGTCGTGCAGTTTCAGCATTCCTGATATGGTCAGCAGAAAATAGACTTTCCAATGCTTTGGCAGCACTGTATCTTGCACCTCTTCCACCTAAACGTAGAACAGCTACAAGTTGACTGACAGCACCAAATGCAGATTCATGCCTCCTAATTTCAGCACTGCTGAATAGAAGCCCTAACAGATCCGTAGCAGCTTCCTCAGTTGCATCTTGAGGGCCAAGTGAAAGATACTTTGTAAGTGCTTCCAGAACTCCAGATTCCACCATTACAATCTTATTTGACGGACAGTCTTTGGCAAGCTGAGTGAGAAGACCAAGTGCTAGGAAAGGTGCTCCAGGACGATCTGGAATTGGTTTGAGCAGATCAACAAGGGCAGGTATTGATTTTCGAGAAGTAGCACCAACCCTAATGTCTTCAACTCTAAACAGCCTCTCAAGAGCTACTTGATCTGGGTATTGCACTAAAGCAAACTCTTCCGACAATTCCAGAAGGTCTTGTATATCATCATCAGCACAGCCAAGTAAGGCAATAAGCCCACCTCCTGCTCCAGAATTTGCAACAGATAGAAGAGTTCCCCTGCTACCATTACAGACTAGGCTACAAATTGCTTGTGCAGCAAAATATCTGTTCGCAAATTCCTCTGACTTCAACAAATTTGCAAGCGCCGGAATGGCTTTCATGGTTTCATTTGCTCGTATGATATCTCTGTCTTGAAACAAAATGGCAAGCAGCAAAGCACAAATCCATAGGCTGCTATCTTCTTTGTAATCAATCTGCATACATTACCAAAATAAGGGTACACCATGATTTAGTCACAATAAGCAGGTACGTAAGTTTCATTATAGCATTAACATGATAATGCCAATGGTGCCCTCATGCAAATATTTTTCCTTTCTGACTAAGGGCCTTTCAATAATTAGTATGCAAGAAAAAATTGGGATACCTGACTGTACTGTGAAAAACAATATGAAATTCTGTCTGTAAGAACTTCCACTGCACCAGCCTCCATTATTGCTGTTTTCCTCTTTCCATCATGGCAAGCAATAACAGAGAGAAGCCATATAGCTAAGTTGGCACCATAAATAACAGCTGTGCCAGTCTCAGATTTCACATAACTGGCTTCCTCTGAAGCATTCCTGCAGATGCTAATGGTCGCCTTTTCATTAACAGCCTCATCTCTTGAAGAAGCCTCAACAATGCTGAGCATTGCAACAAGGGATTGAATAAGATGAAGACATGAGTTTGACTGATCAAGATCCTCCACCATTCTATGGTGATTAACTTTTGCTGTGCATATAAGAAGTGCAGCTCCCCCAATTTTGACCTTTGAGTTTGTGGAATTGATCACTCTTTTAGCAATTGACAAGATACATCCAGAGGCATCAATAACTTTTTCTCCTAAAATTACAGGTTGATCTCGGCAAAGTCGTGACAATATTTCGATTGCTTTATCCTGCAACAAGGGTGTCGCATCAGCAATGGAAGAAACTATTGGAGTTATGCTTTCGGGCAACTCAGCTAAAACTGCCCAGGCAGGTTTCACATGTTCACTAGAACCTGCTGACCTTGACAGAATAGCAAGTGCATCAAGAGCCTCTGATGTTGCAACAGTTCCACCATTAGCAGATTCAAGAAATGACACCAAAGCAAGAACAGTTCCAGCACAGTTAACACAATCTGTTATGGTGGAATCAATCTGGCGAGAATGCAGTAGACGGGCAATTGCAGCTGCTGCATGTGTTTTTCCAGAAACAGAGCCTTCACGCAAAACCCTGGTAGCAGGCAAAATGATTTCCTCAGCTACAGCTTTCTCTGAAACTTCAATATCTAAAATCAGATTTGCCAGAGCACAAGTCGCCTGCTCTGCCACATCCAGAACTAAAGAATTAGCAAGCACAACAAGGGGAGACAGTGCATCTCGAGCAATAACAGCTACTTCTCGGTTCTCCTTGACTGAAAGAAATATTGCAGAAAGGCAATAAGCAGCCTCTGCTAAGATACTTTCAGACTCAACGCATAGTAGCTTCATCACACAGCTAAGAGTTTTCACAGCAATGCCACTTTCACGCAAATCCCTCCGAGTTTCAAAAATCCCAGCTAGAGCTGAAGCCGACTTAGCCTGAGTCTCTTCTTTAGTAGAGCTCAATATTTTTATCATTGTCTCAACTGCATCATTTGCAGCACTGCCTTCACGCAATATATCATTCACAGGAACCACAGACAACATACTTCTTAGAGCATCTAAAACATAAGCTTTTGATTCAGGTAGATCACTAGTTAATAATGCAGTGAGCTGACTAATAGTTGCTGTATCAGATTTATGTATTAGGTGGTTTAAAGTCTTTGAAGCAATTTCTTTCCCATTGGAACTCCCATTTTTCAGCAGCCATAGTAATGCAGGAACAGCATCAGCACTTTCAACGCATGCACGTATATCTTCACTGTGATTGCATAGATTCCTAAGAATAGTAGCAGAGTCTTCCTTGGCTTTTGCGGAACCTGACTCCAGAATTTGAACAAGTGGAGGTATGCCACCAGCAGCAGTGATGGCCCACTTACTTTCATCATTTTCGTTAGATAGGAGGCAAAGTAATGCAACTGAACATTCTTGCTGCTGTTCTGATGAAAGTCCAAGAAGGGATATCAACAGCTGAATCCCCTCGCGACCTTGGAGGGCACGCCATAGACTACCCTCATTATTGCAAAGTTTGAGGAGAGCTCTTACAAGCTCATCTTGAACTTCATTGGTTGCCATTGTGATCAAACCAACAAGCAACCGTTTTGCTTCAGAATTTGCAAGTTTAACAGAGAGTAAGGCATTACCATACAAACTGGCAAGAGCTTCTATGGTGCGCTCTTGTACAAGAAATGGTAATTTTGGTTTGAACTGGTTGATCAAAGTTTTCTCAACAATCGAAGGATCTGATGGTCTAGTGGATTCAGCCATGCTGTCATATATCATAAGAGCTGAAGCCAAAGCCCCTAATGTGTCTGCAACCTGAGCAGGTGAAGAGCATGATTCAAGGCTTTGGCCAAGACTTGAGATGACATTCGACAAGCCACCAGAAATATTTGCCAGAGCACACATTGCATTCTCCTGCAAGGCTTGGGCATGTTCACCTTGCATGAATTCTTTAGAAGGAGCTATTGTAGCATTTATCAGAGAAGGAATACCATTTGAACCAGCTATTTCCCGCCTTGCTTCTTTACACTGGGCAGAAAGAGACTTTATAGCACCTGCAGCTTCTGCTCTGACAGGAGGTTCATTACCATGTCCTAACAGCTTGAGAAGCTGTTTTGTAGCCTCTGCAGCTAAGATCCTGGAGCAAACAGATGCATCCTCCATCATCATACATGCAAGGAGAAAGCAAACGTGAGCTTGAGTGCCTGGTTGTCCTGATTTGAGTAACTTAACAAGTATATCCACCCCTCCAGCTTGTATTGTTGCAGACCAAAATCCCTCGGTGCTACTAGAAAGATTCTTCAATGCTCCTGTTAGTAAGCTATCAACCACATTTCCAGTCTTGAGCCCATTTTGAAGCTGCTCCCATAACACCGGCACTACTCCTTCAGTGGAAAATATTTTGGATCCAACATGATCCTTTGCCCCACCTTGAGAAACAGCAAAAATTGTCTTTGCTGCAGCAATCTGACCTTCTGCTGAGCTGGATTTGAGGAGGCCAAGCAATGGAGGGATGCAACCCCCAAGTAAGACCTTTACCCTTAATTCATTCTCCTTACACAGAGAGCCTAAGACATTAGCAGCATGTATCTTCACTCCAATTGATCCTGATCGAAGAAGAGATACAAGTACCGGAACTGCCTGAGAGTGTGACCCCACAGCACTAAAAGCATTTTCACGAGTATCAATGAGTTCCATCAACTGTTTCAGGTTATACTCTTTCTCTTGTACAGACGAAGAACTGTGCCGCAACTGCTCAATGCATTGTGCAACACTTGCTAATGTTCCATCCGGATCCTCCATGCTGCTACTGCGATCTCTGCAAGAGATAAAGAATGCATGAGACTTCAGCTAGGATTACATCTGCAAGCAACTGATACTATTGACCTTTTTTTGGAAAACAAAACACTAATAAGAATATGTGAAGTAAGTTAAAGTGAAAAGAAATGAAGCCGAAAGAGTTCAGCAAACATATTGGTTAATATTGACATAAAAGATATATCATTTATAACTCAGCATAGCCCTAATTAGGGTGATAAAGTCATAGAAAATTTGCTGCTCACTCCAATTAGCTCCCATCTTGTACAGAGCTTTAGAAACACTAATCTCCAAGCTAGATATACACATAAAATCTAGCCATAGTGCGAAAATAATTTTCAAAACAAAGGCACCTAAAAATTTACTGTCAATCCTACAGCAAGGAATTATGTTTGCCCGAAGAACATTTTCTATTCTTTTTTTCACTTTTTTTTTTTTTTTAAGTGAGGAGATGATATGTACCTGCTACAGAATTACAAACACAATCCTCAGTGGTTACAGGTTGTGTACTTATGCCACCAGGATAGTTCAGCATGGAAAAAAAAAAAAAAAAAAATAACACTAACCTCAGACTTATCTTTATAACTGAATGGGGAGTTGGGGGCTCTGAATCTTGAAGTCTGGCATCTACATTTTTTTCCTGCAATTATGAGTGCAACAGAAACACAAAAATAAAAAGGGAATTATTTAATTGATCACAACCAAGCAAAAAATTCAAATTATAAAAGATACTAAGTTTCTAGTCAGCTCATTGGAATGTTTCATTCATCAGAATAAGGCATGATATTGGATCAAACTAGGGCACGGATTAAGTGGCACAATATAGTGATGCAACACAATATATTTGAAAATTCATTTCCTTACTAATTTGGTGAAACATAATAAATTCCCTTCAATAAGGCCAAAAAAAATAAGTCATCAAAAAAACTTCCGCAAAAGTCTATCCATATTTGTGTTCACAGATTGTGTCTGCCAAAAGCTCAGAAACAAAAGGGTATCAAATTAGTTTTCTTACTCCTAGTTTGAAGTTTTGATTTTGTTGAAACCAACAACTATCATCAGCTTCTATTAGAATGGACAGTGACACAAAAATGATAAGTGAATTATATTACACAAATTACAGCAACAGCTAAAATTGTTGTTTACACAAACAACTGAATCAACCAGCAAAGAACAAGAATTTCAACCACCACCAGTGCCAAATTAATATCTTCAACACACCAGACTTACTTCCATCTACAGTTCCCATGTGACATGTTTTTGTTATACATAAAGTTAACGTGTGGCATGAGATATCCAATTTATCACCACTAAGCACTCACAATGAGACAAATTAACAAACTATCAAGATTCTAAATGAAATTAGCACTAAGCAGAAGAGTACTGCATCATTGGCAGCATGGCCGTTGCCATTGCTGCCAGTGAACCTCCAAGCTAGTGAGGTCACCAGCTTTACTTTATTTCAAGATTCCCGGATAGAAATTCAATCAAAAACCAGTCCCTTCTCCAGATCCAAGTTCAAGCACAGACACGCAGTCAAAACATCAAAACCTGTTGTGAAAGAACAGTTCATAAGCCAAACTGAAGATTCCAACATCAAGCAGAAGCAGATGAAATGAAAATTCAACCCCATCAAATGAAAGCCACTTCAAAACATGAAAACAAATTTCAATTCATAAAAAAATTGCAAATTGATGACAATCTAAGCAGTGTCAATTTCAATTAACTAAAACTCACTATAATGTAGATCAATCATTCACTGCCCTAGTCACATCCGTTAGCGTCAAAATCTAACACTTACAACTCAACAGAATCGTGATACAACTTTCTTATCAAATTCTTCTACTTTCCCACTTGCCAAACAGAAACAAATGAAAAGCAATCAACAAAAAATCTCAGATTTGACTGAATTCCACACAATTAAGACACCAAACACTAGATCAAACCTGAATGAACACAAATATCTAAACTCAAACATCAAATCTCAGCACCATTATAAGAAATAAAAATAAAAATTTGACCACAGATTCCCCGAACAAAAAAAACCCATCAACGCAAATGAGCTAAACTTTGACGTAGTGACAGATATTCAGATTCCATTGAAACAAATAAATATCAAATTTTGGCATCAGATTTCCCAAAACAAAAAACAAAGCTTCAATCCAGAGGAGCTAAATTGCAATACCCATTATCGTAAAGAGCAAAACTTCCGTCGTGACATAAAAAAGAATAAAAATTTGGCCCCAGATTTCCAAAAATAAACACACCAACCAAAGCAAATGAGCTAAACTTTGATATAAATGAAGCCAGATTGAGCTCACCTTCAATAGAAAGATGGAGAGAGATAGAAATGAAGGAGTGTAGAGTTAGTGCATCTATTAATTTCGTAGAGGAGAAGATACTAAAAAGGCCAGCGAATGAATGGCTCAATGAGTGAGTATTTGAAAGAGAAAAAGAGAGATTTTTTTATATAATTTTTAGTGCCGTTAAAAAACCTTTTCCATTGACACTGAGGAAGAAAGAGAGAAGGTGGAGTTCACAGCCGCACATACACTGACAGGGTCACCGACAGTTCGGAGCTTAGCTTGAAAACGCCTACACTTCATGGCTCTGGCTTAAGCATTGTTTTGCTTCAATTTCAAAACTTTTCATGAATATCAACTGATAATCATAAAAGAATAGATCATATCAACAAATAACATGAGTAATTTTGCAAATATTTATGCTGATTTTTTCAATTTTTTTTTAAATGGAGGAAAGTAGCTTGAGAATGAGCCAAGCCATGCCAAATGAAAATCTGATTTTATTTATTTAAATAAATTAATGGTAGAATTGAGTTAGTGTTGCGTCACGGGGACAGTTTGATCCACCTCAAAAGGGCAGTTTTGTCAATTTGCTACAATTAATTGCCAGATAATCCCACTACTAATGTTTAAGTACCAAATTGTTTAGCAAAATGACAATTATAGTCATTATCTTAATTTACCAATTTAGGTTGACTAAATAAATCCCTATTTTTTTAAAATTGGGATAAAATAAGTAAATCCTCCAAAAATAATTAACAGAAAAAACAAAAAAGTTCAATTATTTTTAAATCCTCTACCTAATTTAATAATTGAAATAAATATTAATATTGGTTCTTTATATTTAATAAATAAATTTTTAGAAAGGTCAAAGAAAATTATCCCAATTAATATTATTAACTAATAATTTCTGGGTAATAATTATACTGGGAGTAAATTATTTTATCAATAACATAATATTTCAAAAATATTAAAAGAAATTTTTACATCCCAATATAAAATATTAAAAAAAAAATCTTCTCATTAAACCAGAAACCACGTCGTTTCTTTTTATCGTTGTTTTCAAGCAATATAAAAATCTTCTTACACTTTTAAATTTTTTTTCAAATAATAGTAATGATATTTGCTTATAATTTACGCCTAGAAATGTTTGACCAAAGGGCTCAGCCAGTCTCTGATTAAGACTAAGTAACATTAACTGGAAAAAAAAATTAGGGAAAATGACTATTTTGCACCCAAATTTTGTAAAAATATTTTACAATTTTAATATATTTATCTTAAAAATTAACTAATTTCACTTATAGAGATGGAAAATGTTATTTTTTCATTCTAAAATTTTTAAAAAAAAAAACCCATTTATGATTATGACAATAACATGAATTCCTAAATATTTATTTTTTAATTTATATTAAAATAAATGATAAATGGGTTTTTTGATATTATATTTATTATCCTATAATGTGGTGAAGGCATTTGATAAATACCCTTCCAGTGTGTTTGATTGAAAAGATATTTTATTATTTAAATTAAAAGATTTAAAAAAAAAAGATAAATTGAGATTAAAATATTAATAAATTACCTATAAATATAAAATAATAACGTAAAAAAGTAACTTACTATATATGAATAATTATTATATTTGATTGATTATAATTAAAAAAATATTATGATATTATTTTATTTAAACGTTCTTAGAGTGTGGTTGCTTAGAGATAATAAAATATTATTTTGATAATTTATCTTCTATTGTTTATAATAAAATGTTTGGTTGATTAGTTAATAAAAAATTACGGTAATTTTTTACCTAATCAGCTTATTAATTAAACAATTTGGAAATAAAATATTATTTTAATTTTTTTATTAATTAATCAATCAAACAAGATAATATAAATAATAAAAAATAAATTATTAATAATTTTTTATTACCTCTAAACGAACGTACCATCTATCAAAAAGATTATTTTCAACCAAGTTTTGTTGAAAGGAAAAATTCTTACTTTTTAAATTTAAAAAATTTAAATTCCCACCTTTCAATTACTTTCATTAGTAAATTTTATTAAATGAAATGACAAAAAAGTCATTTTACATAAATTTTTTTATTTTCTCTTTTTCATTTTACTCTTTCTATTTTTCTTTTTCTTCCTTATTATTTTATTTTCCTTTTCAAAAGTTTTTGTAAATGTTAGAAGTTTTAATGAAAATTTTCAGAGAGTGTTAGAAATTAAAAGAAATTTGAAGATATTTTTGAAATTTAAAATTATAATATGTCTTGTGATATTTTGAAAATAATAATTATACATGAAAAAAACTGAATAAAATAAAATATTTTAAATTTATTAAGATTTTGATTTTTTAAGAGTTTAAATAATAAATTTTTAAATTAATATAGATATATTAGTAATTTAATGATAATTTTATCATTTTAATGAAAATATTTTAATAATCATTTTCAAAAAAAAAAGCCCAACAAAATTCATTAATAAAAGTATATAATAGATAAGAATTTAATTTTTTTGAAATTTAAAATACGAGAAATTATCATTTTAATAAGCCTTGGTGGAAAATGACATTTTGGCCACACCCTTCCAAGAAGGTCGATTTCTCTCCCGCTTTTGATTAAGACACTAATTGAATTCATTAACTAAAAAGATGAAATATTGATTAGGATTGTTAATTAATTAATTAGGTTCTTTTAGTTACATGGGGCGTGTACTTTTTGGTCATTTTGTTGAAATTGACATTTCAATAGTTCTTCCACTCTAATTAATTAATTAATCTGAATTTATATATAATTTAATTTCTTTTAAAAATTATTACAACCAATTAAATACCTTTTTTTTATCGAGTCCTGATTAGGGCTGGATTCGAACTGAACAGGTTCGAATTTGTTTTTAAATTCGGCTCGAATAAGCCTGAAACGAACCGAACGAATCCAAACACGAACACAAATCCGAATTACAATTTTAAAATTCAATAAACACGAGCCTGAACACGAATTATGTGAATCGAACACGAATATGAACCCGAACTTAAAATAATAATTTTTTAATTATGTTTTATTAATTATTTGATTAATTATAATTTTTAATAAATATAAAAACAAATTATACGAATCGAATACGAATACGAATTGAATACGAACTTAGTTATACGAACCGAACATGAATACGAACTTTACTATAAAAATATCTGACGAATATGAATACGAACCCGAACCCAAACAGTACGAAACGAGTCTGAACACGAATATATTACTGTTTCGTTTGGTTCGGCTCGAATCCAACCCTGGTCCCGATGGTTCTAAATTATTTATAATTAGCAAAAATACCAAA
Organism: Anacardium occidentale; assembly: GCA_026122585.1. Lineage (NCBI taxonomy): Eukaryota > Viridiplantae > Streptophyta > Magnoliopsida > Sapindales > Anacardiaceae > Anacardium > Anacardium occidentale. The sequence goes on along the minus strand of JAJEJH010001242.1, from coordinate 16,420 downwards.
AAATATAAGTTTGTCAATAAAAATTCAATTTTAAAAGGCTGACTTTTATGACTATTAAAATTAATGACAACAATATTATATATTCTATGTTACAAGGTTTATGTTTGATATTACATCTTTTATATTAAATATTTAATAATTTAGTATTCGACAAATAACTCTCTTTCGCCCGAAGGTTGATAACGTGATTTTTTTTATCTTTTAAATTTATAAAAAAATATTTTTTTTATATTTATATATCAAAATTACATATTAATTTCAATAGTTTAAGAGTATTTATGTATTTTTTCAAATATTATAATAAAATTAATATCATTGATACTTTTAATAGTACATATAAATTATATCTTAACTCTAAAAACATTCCTTTTTTTTTTTCTTTTTCCTTCTCATTTTCATTTCATCGTAAATAAATATAAAAATTAGCTATTACCAGAAACAATTAGTTTTAATTTCACAAATGAATTCCACAAAATTAAACAAACAAATTTTGTTTAACAGACAAAATTTTCTCGATAAAAATACCCTTCAACTTATTAACTTCTTTTCTTACATACAACTCTTTTCATTTATTTTATGTCTTATTTCTCTTCTTCATCAACATTTTTTTCTTATCTACTCTCTTTTTGCAATAAAATTTTTGCATCAACCTCTTAAATCACTTTCAAATTAGTGATTAATTTCAAGATTTATGAAGGATAATTCTATTTATTTTTAACTCTAAATTATTTTCTGTATATAAAATGATTGAAATTTTAATAAAATTAGATTTTAAATCTTAGTAAAACTTTGATTTTGTGTCAAATTTATGAATATTGTGTTTAATTGATAATAAAAATATATCATTATTGTTTTCATTCTCCAACTGAAATTTATTATGCAATCTGTAAATTTGTATTCGAAGAAAGTTTAAGTTTATTCACCATAATAAATATCATTATTATTTCTACTCTCCAATTGAATTTATTTTATAAATATAAATTTTATTTATTATCAAAATATTTTATATTTAATTAAAAACTTATATATTTTAGTTAAACCCCTAATAAAAATTTTTGCAACCGCAAGTGAGCAAATGTGGCATTCATGAGGTGACCAACGCAATTCTAAATGTGTTTTTGAGTAATGTATTTGCTCGAACGTTCCTATAATATAATAATTTTTTTAATTAATTTTGAGCTGAATTTCAATAATATTGGATGAATAATCAAGGGTTTTTAATAATTAGACTCGAACTTCACATAGCAGATAATGCGTTTTGATTTTTCTTATCCTTCCTTTCACTATTTTTATTGGTCAACAATATTGAATTGTTTTATAAAATTTAATAAAATGCTTTTAAAGAAGGGTTAATTCCATCTGTCTCCAAAGATCGATAAAGCTTAATTGCTTCAACGATATTCAAAAACCATCCTATCATACTAACCGATCTCCCAGGAGTCACAGTAAAAATTGACACATTCAAGAAAGGTCTTGCTGCATATGTTTACAAGAGGAGAAATTATAAGACAAAAAAAAAACTTTTACTGATAACGTATCATCATATGATTGAATGATTTACAGTTAAAAATAAAATTATATTCAATTATATAATAATATATTATCATTAATGGTTAAATTAATACATATTATAAGTATACATAACATTATTCAAAAGAAAAGTTGGAAATTTTGTGACGAAAGAAATGGTTATTTTTTGTTGTCTTGCAATTAATTATGGAGAACCTATAAAAAATTTCTGTAGGCTTAACCACAAAATCAACGACTTTAGTATCAGATTGAGCTGTACTTCATATAAAAAGCAGGTGTCCAGTTTAATTTCTCGAAACTTAAGCAAGGCTAAGGCAAGTAGCGTATGATTGAAGGAAAGTTAGACCTTGTTCAGTGATTGCTCTATTCCTCGCTCGCCTTACCCAGTCAACGACTATCTCCTCTGCTTGGCTGCCTCGAACACCTTGTTCAAGAGTATCAGCTGCTTCGGCAAGTTTTCCATCACGTAAGTAACTTTCAACTCTACTAATCACAGATTCAATCCCATCTCCAGACTCGCCAACTTCTTTTACCTGTATGGCATTTACAAAGAATATGATTAAGGAATTAAATGAGGTGATGCGGTGAGTGGATCTGGTATTTTCGTACCTTTAACCAGGATGCAACATGAGCTAATGAATGTGTTAGGATACCACCACCACCTGGTGGGATCAGGCTGAAATGTCGTAGCGACTTTTTCAAGGTGTCAAACTGCAACACAAATGGATGTCAGATGCAACCTAAAATAGGGCAGTCCCCTTAAAACATTAATCACCAGTTTGCAGCTTTCCTAGCAAAGATACACAACGTTTGCTCGGGTGATTCATTGTAAAGTTCACACTCCTCAAAATCATAAAAATCAAAACAAAACCAACATCTTTGGCAGTTCACACTTGCACCCAAAAGCAAGGCCAAACTAAATCAGAGCATCGTTTGAGAAAGGAAAGAAAAAGGCTTTATGAAAGTGTACACAACCCTTATATTCTTAAAAAGATTGAAGAATGAACAAGGTGACTTTTATCCTACTCTTCACCCTGAAAAAAAATACAACAATATGACTCTATTAAGTCATATTTGTTATCTTTGTGAAATGAAGCTGCCTGATTGAGCAATGGCCTTGAAGATCTTGCCATCAAAAGAGAACTGAATAAATAATCATTTGAACATCTGGCTCAATGTATAAGATGAATAAAAGGTTATCATCTGGTGATGTAGATTCTTTAAGCTTTCACATCTTATTGCATGAAGATCTTCCATGTTTCTAACCTAACTGATAAGAACATATTTGTTAAACAGTAAATTGTCAAATCACTAATTTACCTTCTGATTCAATTGCAATGGTGTTTCTGTGCCATGCTGTCTTGTTTCTTCTGGAATAGATGATAAAACCAAATCCAAGGCAGAATCTTTTTCAATGCCATCAAGATAGGTGTACAGTGCATCTATTTCTTTTGTAATTGGTGATCCTTTGGAAAGTGCATCTTCTAGAGCAAGTGCCCCCTATAATAATAAAATGAGTTAAAATTTGAAAACTACAAATAACCACTAATGTGACCTCAAATTACATAACATGAGTCTACATAAAACAGAAAAGGAGTTCTTTTACCAGAGCAAGCTTGTGAGCAAAGTAACTCTTACGAGCCTCTTCCGATCGAGCATAGAATGCCATGCACAATGCATTTATCTATAAAAAAAAAATTCAAAATTTGTCAATTTTCATTACCAGACAAACTCGTAATATTTACTGGCTAAAGAGAGATATAGATGAGAAAAAAGGACCAACAAATTTGTACACAGTGCATAATAAATCTTGTTTTTAGAATAGTTATGCATGCATATAAACAACATTGAAATTCTAAAAGAATAGATAATCCAATATGTGTTTAACTTAATCTTTGGACTTAGTTGTTAGTTAAAATGGAGAAAAATATTCACATTCAAAATTGGAGTAGCTAATGGATGCAATTTTTTGTCTTCTTGTTATACACACAATATATATATGGTAGCAGGGGTGATATATTCCACATTCTCAGATTTTCAGAGAGACCTTCAAAGTAAAATTCAGATTTTTTAAACATCTGTCATCTAGCATTCAATTTTATGTGTGTGGGATGTCTTCAAAACTTATTATACAATTTGAGCAAAATTCTGACATGAAGATTTGCTTCTGCCATCTTCTCAATCTGTGCTGCCTTCTCGCGTGTGATTGCTGCAGCTAGTTCCGCTTTACCTAATTCTTGTGCTTGTTTCAACTTCAACTCTGCTTCACTTTCCTGTAATTGTTGAAGACATGCTTAAGTTCACAGGTTCCCAATTACTTCAGTACAAAGGAATGCTTATTTACAGCAAAAACTAAAAAAACAACCTTCTGCTCCAGTTCCAGCTTTAGTTTCTCCTCCATCTTCTCTTGAAGTGATTTGATAGCAGCTGCTGCTTTTTTTCTCTCTCTCTTCAATTCCTGCAAATGGAAAAAATTAAAAAAAAAAAAAAAAAAAGATACTTAGGATCTGATTATGAATCCTGAAGCAGATGCCACAGAGGATACCCTCTCTCTCTCCCTTCTGGAAGGTTGGCATAAAAAAGTAGGATATAATACTGCTGAAACGATGTGATCTTTATAAATACTTGTCACGAGCCTTGGCAACTTCGGTGCACTTTATAACCCCAAAAAATTGAGTACCCATATTACACTAATGCTTTCAATTTTTCAATTGTATTAGAAGATGTACAAAAAATCAAACAAAAGACACTTTCTTCCAAGAAAATAAAAGAGTAACACGATGTAAAGATTTATACCTTCTCTAAGATTGCAGCCTCTTCTGTACTCATCAGTTCCCTAGCCCTTGAGTCCCTCAGTTCTTTTTCATACTTCTCCTGAAAGCAGCCAGAAGATTTGAACAAGATGGGTAACCCCAAGCAGGAAAAGTCAATTTTGTTCGACAAGACACAACTTTTTTTTTTCAATACATTAATTTATGATGCTGGAAAGTTAATAAAACGTCAATCTGGAATTTGAATGATTTGTGTGAGGAATTATTGATGATTAAAACCTTCAGTACTCTCTTTTCTTCGGCAAACATACGAGCATCCAGTTCAGCTTGCCTTTTTTCAGCAGCATGAATAGCTTGTAAAAAATCAAACACCAATTTCCCATCATTGGATAGATAACCATTATTTAGCTCCTCAATTGCATTAATAAAATCCTAACAATTTGAGAAACAAAGTTCAAACAATCATTCTTTTACAGCATAATAACAAAATATATGCTTAATATGACACAAAAAGAAAGTTTAAAATAAACCTCTGTCGCCTTGGCTGTAGCACCTTCATCACTGTCATCCTTAAGATGATATGCCTCAAGGAGAGAAGCTGGTGCTTCTACCCCTTTACCCACAGCATCCTGCAATAAAAGATATATAAGTACTTTTGAGCCAATTCAACATCCATATAATAATTTAACTGGAAATTCCATAACTGATTAAAAAGAACTAATTAAACCAACCCTATAATCATAGTGGTATAAATAACACAAAAGAGCTGCTGAAGAAGACTAAAGGATGAAGTAACAAACATGGGTACCTTGGATTTGTCTTCTGCGATAATATGCTGATGTGACATTGTTTTCTGCTCGGATTTTTTGGTCTCCTCATCTTTATCAGAAACTACATGCACCTGGCTAGATATTGAAGTGACTTGAACTTCCTTAGGTTCCTTGACAGTTTTTAATTCTGGGCTTTCCATCTGAGCAGTTCCTTCGGATGATATTGGAGGGCTTGAACTTTGAATTTCAGATTCTATACCTTTCTTAAAACTTTCTGCCAAGTCTTTCTCCACTGCTATTGTACCATCTTCACGTGTCAAATCTCCTTTATCTTGCAAATGAGACTGGTTTTCAACTGGTATTTCACTCAATGTTCCAGGCTGATCAGGATCTCTGTCATTCTGAACATTTGGCAAAGTTTGCTCCACATATGTTTTAGGCTCTTTGTCACTATGAGAAGAAACTATGGGCTCCGCCAAATTTTGAGCATCCTTCAAAGTGTTCTTATCATCATTGAACCTCGGAAAATCAATAGACTTGTTTTTGTCGTTCTCTTTACTAATATATTGATTCAAATACCCATTCTGATATGCTAAAAGGGCAGCACCAGCGATGATAGTAGTTCCAACAACAACAGTTGACAAATTACCCTTTGATTCAGGTGGCTTGCCCATGGGACCAGGCTTGTTGGATGAATTAAGCTGGGATGCAGTTGAAAATTCCTTTCTTGAAGAAATAATAAAGGGGACCCACTGCAATTATCCACACATAAGCAAATTAGGAAGCATAACATATATGTTAGCATCGATAAAACAAATAGTAACAAATCAACAAACTTGTAAGCATGTTTAGTATATAAATAAGTGCTAAGTGATCACTTAACCCCAAGCTGATTAGCATTGATAAAACAAACAGTATCAAATCAACAAACTTGTAAGCATGTCAAGTATACAAAAACGTGCTAGGTGGTCACTTAACCCAAAGCTGAAGGATGGCATACCAATGGTAAAATAATAAACAATAGTAATGATCGACATCAAGAAAGCTGAAGAAAACAAATTTTCTAACCAATGATAGAGACACATGAATACAGGCATGACCAAGAATTATGAGAATGAAAATCCAATAAACAGAATAAAAAGTTGCTGATACTCGTGAGGACATGCTTGGGAGTGTGCATCTGAATAATTAAAAATACCCTTTAAGATCAGTGAAGCACTTATCTATAGCTGCTCTGAGAACACTAATAAGCAACTGTGGATTTTACAGAACCCCCTATATGGATGGTAAGGCTTTGGAATGCTTCTGTAGAAAGAACTTTTGAGCATTTTAAGCCAATTCACTTAAAAAACATCTTATAGGGGGATACTTATGAATTTTTTTTCCCTAAAGCTATTTCAACCCAAGTTTTTTCATCTTCTCAAAAAACTCCACCCAAAAACTACAAAATTAAATGAAGAATGCTTTTAACAACTTAAAAACACCCTTAATTGCGTCAAAACTGCTCCCAAACGCAAAGTAAATCAAATTTACTAGTGTCCAAGTATCAATGAAAAACACAATGCAACAAAAAAAAAAATAATAATAATAATTCAACAAACTAAATAACCCCAGATTATCAAAATCTATTCTACAGACAGAGCACTCGTCTCGTAATGATCCATTTGCAAATGGTTCGCTATAAAGCACTTTTAAGTGCTTCCAAGTAAATACATCTCCTACAAAATCACTTAAAAACAGCTTATAGCACAGAACCTATGACATGTTTCTCCAATAAAGGACTTCAATTCAAGTGTTTTTAGCCTCCAAAAGCCACCAAACCAACAGAAAAGAAGTGCTTCTATCCATTCAAAAAGCACTTCTCAATTAAATCAAACCAGCTCCCAAACGCGCAACTGAAAGTAACCACTCAAAAACACACATTCTAATAATCACAAACAAAACGACAACACATCATAAAACTCCATAACACAAATAAGCCACTTGCCTGGGTCCTCAGAATCCTCCGACGTGACGATAATTCCAAAATTGACCTAAAATTACAGCGCCATTGAAACGAAATTCAACAATTGAAACACGTAAAAACCTCAAATTTGGGATTTAAAAATTAGGTTACCTTCGAAACATTTTAACAGGTGGATCTAAGAACTGAGTGCGGTGAAGGCGTTCGAGAAAATGGCTGAGCCAAAGAGAGCTTTTCGTTGTCAGCTCAGTGACGAAGTGAAACGGTGCGTTCTGGCAGGTGGAGTCAGTTGGGAAAGATAGTAGGAATACTTTATGACTCATTACAATTGAACCTATCGTACGTACCGGTATGGCACCACGACCGGGCAAATGTTTTAATAAAAAATAAAATTTTAATCAGGTAAAAATAATAGAAATAATTTTTAATATTCAAAAAACAAATTTATTCTTTTTTTTTTTTCCATTTTTACAATTCTGTACAAAAATTAACGCATACCCATTTATGTATGGTATGCATGACACATGTAATCGATGAATCGATGATTTGGAAAAAAGTTGCATTTGACACGTGTAACTGTTAGAAATCGTGCGTAGCGATTCTATCTATGCATAGTGAAAGATTCTAACACTATCAACAAATTTATATGATTTCCCATTTATTTTGATGACCAAAATGCCCCAAAACGATGATTAGATAATTGTATTTCACTTTAAATATATTATAGTATAAAAAAATTAGATATTTGGTACGAATTTAGTTTGAAAATTAGGTTATGTAGGACTCGTCGCCCCGCATACTGTTGTTGCTGAATAATATCTTTTTGTTTAATTAATATTCTGAAAATTCAGTACACGCGACGGGAATCCTACGAAAAGAACCTGTTGCTACTGTACAATAAATGAGCGAAAACTGAAAACTGAAATATACAATGGGCCCAAAATAGCCTTTTTTCATATACAAACTGTTTCTGTACATATATACAATGAATATATACAAAATTTACAATACAAGACCCAACAGGCCAAAACTATACACTAAAAGTTGATATGGAGCCCTCTCCTGTCGACCACGGTCCACCTACTCCTCGCCAGTAGCACACATATCTGAAAATGAAGGAAGAAGGAAAAGAATGAGTGATAAAGATCACCCAATAAGCGATCCTTACTTCCCTCAACCTAAGCAAGCATACAAACAAACACATACCTGGCCTTGACTATAACATTCATTTAATCGCTTGCTGGAACTGGATACTGCTTATTCTTATTATCTAGATCTCATTATTAATTCATGTCATGAAATATGAGTCATGTCATGCTAACTGGAAACTGAATATGCATGCATCTGAATCTATACATATCCGAAAATACCTGCTGTGTTGATCAAGTTTATGAACACAAGGATTCGACATCTTAGCCATGTGAGCTGAACAGTCTAACTAAGGGTTAGAAAGCTGAAAATGCTATGCTGGACAATCTGACTAGTCAGAAGGCTGAAATCCCACAGATGCCCCCTCAAGTTCACCCAAAACTCTAACCTAGATATCAGGTCCTAAATGTTGAATACTACTGAATTTGGATCCCTTGATCCTCTTTCATGCTGCATGTCATGCTATGAAATGCTTATGCAGCCTTAATTATCTGTTTTCATTCTTATCTGATGCTGATTAGCCTTTAAATTGGTTTCTCATGCTTTATAATTCATTTTAAACTTTTTCTGGAAAAATATGTTGACGCACGGGCGTGTGGGCAAAGCACACGAGCGTGTAAGGAACACACACGGGCGTGCATGGTAAGGGCACACGGATGTGTGCACAAATGCACGGGGTCATGCATTGGCCATACAGTCGGTCGTGCTTGTTTTTAGAAAAATCTACGTAAAATCTTTGAAAGAACTGGTACACAGCCGTGTCCCTCAGGACACACGGGTGTGTCCTCTGCAAATAGGTCGTGCACACTTCGTGCACATAGGCATGTCCCTGCAGAAACAAAGGCACACTGGCGTGTGTCTTGCTTTGCATCGATAACACTCACCTAGAATTTACAGGAAACCATACCAAAACACAACCAAACTGAAATTAACTCACAACAATCATTTCCAGCACTTCAATATGCATATAGCAAGCCTTAATTTCATCTCAATCAATTCACATCTCAATCCACCATGACAAATGACTCATTCTCTCTCATAATCACATACAAGCAAAGCAAACATGGTTCATTGGTGGAAATCAGCATCTTAAGCATCATTTCATCACATATCAACATATAAGCATCTTAGCTCATAAGCATGTTGGGAACAAAACACACAACACACATCATCACATACATGCTGGGAAACTCAAGGAAGAAGTAAGGAAGCACTTACCTCTTGCCATGGCTACTGGAAATCTCTTTCTATCTAATCTCTTCTTTCTTTAGTTGGATTGGGAGCTACAGATGCTGAATCTCAGTTCTAGGGCTGGAAACAACTGAAACAAAAGAAGAACTTTGGCTGAAAATGGGATAAGCTAGGTGAAAAAACACTTAAATCTTCCGTCTCTCTCCTATAACTCACCTGCACAGGCGTGCAGGGCACAGTGCATGGGAGTGCACAAGGGAAAATGAAAACTCTTCATTTTCTGCGCTACGCATGATAGAAACCTCCCAAAGAAAATCATACGTAAACCACACAGGCTCTAAAAACTTACTATTTCACCCCTAAACTCTTCTAAACTCTTAATCTATTACTAAATCTCACATCTAACCCCTAAACTCTACCCCTAAGGGCATTTCTAATCCTAGGATGCTATAGGTTAGAGTTTCAATTCAAAATTTTCATCCAAAATTGATCATAATGTGTGGAATTTAATGATGTTTGTAGTTGGAATCATATCATAAGAAGTCTAAATTATAGAGAGAAAAGATTTGGGTAATTTCATAATGATTTATATAGTATGTAGGATTTTGCATTACCACGTGTGATTAGCATCTAGTACACGTGTCACACATGATGACACGGGTTGGAGATGGGGTGTGAAGCAAAATTTTCAAAATTTTGAATAAAATTTTGAATAAGCTAGAAATTCAGTTTTTGACAGGTCTTTTGCTATTTTTCACTATAATGAGGGTTTATGGAAAAGTGGTTAAGCGAAATTGGTCAAAATTTTTAATTAAGATGCCAAATTTACCTCTAACAGCCTCTTATTTTCTATATAAACACACCATTGTGTACATTTGAAACACATAGTTCTCTCAAAGTTTTTTTTTATTAAAATTCCAACATCGCATGTTTCACAACACCAAAAGAAGTTCATTAGTCTATATATTTATATGTATTTATAGTAAGCACTAAAATTTTGTTACATTTAGGGGTATGACTATAGTGATCAAAATGATAAATATGCAGGGTTTAATAAATTTGGCATATATATATAATAAATGTTGATATATTAATACAAATTTATACAGTTTAAATTAATAGGTTGGTAGAAGTTAATATATGGTTATAGGATTTATATATTTCTAAAATTTATAGTTAAATAAAATTTATCATATATGTATAAGGTGAATGTTGATATTTTAGTAAGGGTTATTGAAATTTATCATGTACAGGGTTTAGATTGATAGGTTAGTAAAGGTTAATTAATAATTTGATATTTTGTAGCAAATAAATTAAATGAAATAGGAAAATTATAAATTAGAAAACCATAAAGCGTAAACCATAAATCATAAATCGTAAATCAAAAATCAAAAACTAGAAAATCACAAAACAAAAATTAGAAAATTATAAATCGTGAACCCTATACCATAAGCCATAAACCATAAACCATTAATCGTAAAACAAAAGCAATAGTCTTAAATTGTAAACCCTAAACCAGTAACTGTAAATCATAAATCATGAATAATAAACTGAAAATCAGTAACCCTAAATTACAGACCCTAAATCGTAATATAACACTTCTAAAGATATCCACAAGAGTAACGATAAAGGTTGGGTGCATTATCGATATGTTAGTATCTACAGGTGCACGAGCATGTTTAGTGTATATGTATAGACATGTGTTTGCTTTGGTGGCTAAAGAATAAAATGAAATCATTGAATAGCTTTTTATATATTTAGAAGCATGGGATCATGCTTCAAAAATGCACGTTCATGCATCTTTATACATAATAATATGTATGAAACATACTATTATGTATCAAAGTTTGGATAATGCATGATTGCCATTATGTTATACAAAATCAGCATAAGGTGATCTTATTATGTTGAAATCTCTCTATCAACCCTATTGTAATTTCTCAAGGTTAGAATAGTCTTTTTAAGCCTTGGATCAGGGTTAAAAGAGAAATTTTATAGCTAGAAATTAGTTTCAGTTAGTTCTGAGGATACGATAGCATTTTTAAAAATTCTTTATATGGTTTGTGTTTGATGCATGGTCGTGTATTTTTTGGACACACGCCCGTGTGCCCATTGTGTGAAGAGCATGACCATACACCCTAGTGGCACATGATCGTGTGTCTTCCTTAGGTGGCACAGTTATATAAAGTAAAAGGTTGCGTTTTCAACAGGTTTTTTTAGTTATTTATCCATTTTCTCTTTAGCTAACCCTAATCAATTTTCTAGAGAGATTCGACTAGTTTCTAGCAGTCAATCCAGTCAAGATTTAGTTAGAGTTAGAGAGATAGAGATCTTTAGTAGTTCTAGGTAAGTATTTCTTTACCTTTTTCCTGTTTCCTGTTTCCATAATATGTATTCTAACTTAGTAAGCATGATCTTGAGATAAATAATGTTGAGATAAAGAGAGATTTTGAGTTAGGATCATCTTAGAGCATTTGTTTATGCATATATGTGTTTTATGCATTAGAAGTATGTTTAGTTAAGGTTAAGAGTTATGAGATGATTAAGGTTGTGATAGAAGCCTATGACTACTTGGTTGTGTGCTAGAATAAGCTTAGTTGAAGATAGATTAAGACTAGTTTGAGTTGGGTATGGTTATGCAAGTTTTAGAAATAGAAATTACAAAAGCAGAGTGCGATACATGCCCGTGTATGTGATACGCACACCCATGTGTCCATGTTTCTTTGTGTGGTCAGAGTTGTGTAGAGCATACACGATTGAGACTAGTGTACCAGTGCTTTTAGGCACGCGACTATGCAAGTGAGGGTCACAATCATGTGTGCTTCCCCAATTGTGCATGATCGTGTCTTATTAAAGCTATGACCATTTGGGTGCTTTGTTATAGTCCTGTGTATGTAATGACATGACCGTGTTTGGTACATACATAATTGTGTGTCCTGAAACACATACCTATGCAGTAAGCCAAAAGTTAATAGAAACATTCCAAAAGCTAACACGCCTTGACACATGACCACGCATATGCCCATGCACTAAGAGAAAATGGCAGAATAGTAAATAAAAGCAAAAAAAAAAAAAAAAAAAAAGAGAAAGAGAAAGAAAAGATAATTTTTTTTTCCAGAATCACATCTTCAATCTCATACAAGTATAAGTAACTCACTAACAATTTAAAACAGTGTAATCTAGTGATAGATTACGATTAAAAAACAAAATTAGAAACGGGAAACAGTAATAGAAACTATTATAGAAACGTTCATAACTGAAAGTTAGTGGAAACGTAATAAAATACAAAACAACTTACATATAACTTACTAATAAGTTTAATAAGTTACAAAACTAAAAGCTTCAGTAAGAAATACATAAAACAGAACTTGAATAACTGTATAATTATATGAAACATAAGTAAAAAAGAGAAATAATAAGATTACATGCATGATATGATATGATATGCCAAAACAATATTTTTAGAAAAAAATGAATAAGTGATCCATATGTATTAATTTTCAATATTTAAGCTCGATATTCGGGTTAATTATTAAAAGTCAATAAAAGAAAGCATCTATAGGATTTTAGTTTTTTAACTGTAATCAGATTGATTAAATTTTAGCTTATTGGTCCAATGACTAGTATGGTAAAATATTTTAGCTTATTAGTACTTCACTGGTATGGTTTAGTCCACATGACTAAGATATCGAATCTTTGTGTTCATCAACCTGATCAGCACAGTAGGTTTTTTTGGATACACAGAGATTTTATAAATAGTTTTCATTTAGTTTTTTAGCATTTCAAGATCTTCGAATCTTATTAGTAATATTTGAGTAAATGTTTTTAGTAAACAAGCCCAAGGGCAAATAATATGATTTTAGCATAATTTATATCATGATATAATATAACATGACATGAATTAGTATATAGACAATAAGACAAGAAACAATTAAGAAAAGAAATAAAAGAAAGATAAAACTACATGATATGCGTCGTAAGTAGAAACATAAAAGAACTCAGCTAAGATCTTAAGGGAACTCAAAAGTACTCTAGATCTCAAACACCAGTTAAAAGAAGAGAATAGATAATGAATATCAGAAGATAACTAATATCAAAAGATAACTAGTTATGTTAAGCCACAACAACTTACATTCCCTTTTTCATTTTGAGTTGTATACATATATTCATATACGTAATTATGACAAAGTATGAAAAAGAGCTTAAACAATGACTTTAAGTAGTAAGTTAAGTTAGAGTAGAAGAAGTTATTAGGCTAGTCAAAAACTTAGTTAAGTTTTTCAGTTTAATAACTAGCTAGTGATAGATCACATTAGAGCCTACAAAAGGGTAAAAATAAGAAATGCTTATTGAGTGATTTGTCACTCATTCCCCTTAATTCATTTCTTGTAGGTCAGTGTTTTTAAGGAGTTAAGTTTGTAGCACGAGATGGCTAGTGTCGCATCCCAGTTTTAGAAAAGCCCTTAGGGGTAGAGTTTTGGGGTTAGAAATAGAATTCAGGAATAGATTGGGAGTTTATCAGAATTCAGGGGTGAGTTAGTAATTTTCCAGAGTAGTGTGGCCTTCGTATGATGCCTTTAGGGAGGTTTTAATCATGCGAAGCGCGGGAAATGGATTTCATCCATTTTCCCAGGTGCACTCCCGTGCGCCAAGCCTGCACGCCCGTGCAGGTGGGATTAAAAGAAAGAGAGAGACGGGAGATTTGCATTTCTCACCCATTTCAGCCAGCTTTCTTCTCCTTTTCAGCAGCTTCCAGCCCTAGGAGAGAAGTCCAGCTTCCAGCAGCTCCCAATCCAGCCAGAGATCAGAGAGAATAGCTTGAGTTTAAGCTTCCAGCAGCCATGTCGAGAGGTAAGTGTTTCTTACTCTCTCCTTCAGTTTTCCAGCTTGTTTGATGTGGATGGAAATGTGAGTTTCCATTCCTAGCTTGAGATGCTATGCTTGTATGTATGTATGATGATGAGATGATGATTATATGTTGATTGCCATGCTTATTTTCCACCCAGAACCATGCATGCTTTGCTATGTGTGTGTAGTGTGAGAAAACTTGATGTGTTAATGGTGGAATCAGTAACAGTGGATGGATGTTGAGATTGATGATTGATATGTGTTATTAGAAGTGCCATTTATGCATATTTCCAGTTAATTTCAGTTTGGTTGAGAATCAGTTGGTTTCCAGCGCGTTTCAGGTGAGCCATGTCTGAGCAGAGCAAGACACACGACCGTGTGCCCGCAAGAGCACGCCCGTGTGCCCTTGTTTCTGCAAGGACACGGCCGTGTGCACTTCGTGCACACGGGCAGGAAACGCAGGGACACGACCGTGTGTCCTGAGGGACACGGCCGTGTGTCCCATTTATTGCATGAAATGGCCAGAATTCCAGAAGCACACACGCCCAGACGCACGACCGACACACGGTCCCGTGTGCTGGGGCACACGCCCGTGTGCCTTTGCTTGCACGACCGTGTGTGTGTGCTACACGACCGTGTGCTTTCCTTGCACGGCCGTGTGTCAGCCAGTTTCTTCCAGAAATTCAGAAATTGATTTATTAAAGGTTTGGTAATCCATCCAAAGGCAATCAGACATCAGATAATTCAGAATTCAGTTAAGAATAGCAGCATATGCATTCGGAGCATAGCATATAGTCTGAATGAGGATCCAGGGAATCCGAATTCAATAGTTTTCAGCAGTCAGAACCCAATCTATGGGTTTCAGTTTTGGGGTGAACTCGAGGGGGCATCTGTGGGACCCAGCTTTCTGACACCAGTCAGTCAGCTCAGTAGTATATCAGCAGATCAGTTTCAGCTTTCTAGCCAGTAGCTAGAATTTTCAGCCCACTTGGCCAGGATGCTGAATCCCTGTGTTCATCAGCCTGATCAGCATAGCAGGTACCTTCGGGTACATTCAGTTAGATGCTCAGATACATGCATCATCAGTCATTTTCAGATTCCAGCTCAGCATGTCATTTCATATATTCATATTGACATGCATTAATCAGAAATCAGTAACCAGATAACAGAATAATCAGATAACAGCAGTAATCAGATAAATCAGATTCAGTGCCAGCAAGCGATTAGATGCATGAATAGAGCCGATCAGGTATGCATGCCCTTGTTTGCTGCTTGCGTGGGTTGAGGGAAGTAAGGAATGCTTACTGGGTGATCTTTATCACTCATCCCTTTCCTTCTTCCTTCCTTTTCAGGTCAGTTTGCTGCTGGCGAGGAGCGGGTGGATTGAGGCTGGCGAGGAGGACCCCACACACACTCTCCAGTTTGTATTTTATTTTCAGTTGGACCTGTGAGGTCTTGTACTTGTACGTTTTGCAAATGTATATGTACTCAGATGTAAAACAGTTGTACAGAGCAGTTATATATATATATATAGTAAAGCCAGTTGGGCTCATTGTATATTTCAGTTTCAGCTTCCGCTTGCAGTGTAAATTAGATCAGCAGGTAGTTTTACTTTTTCGTAGGATTCCCATCTCGGGTACCCAAGTTCCAGTTTATTGAATAAAAGATTAGTTTCTTTCAGCAGCAGGGGTACTCGGGGCGGCGGGTCCTACATTGTTGGTATCAGAGCGTTTCTCTGTGCCATTTTCAGTAGAGATTGAGTTGTAAGTGTGTGGTGTTGCTTTCTCTCCTTTGCAGCCATCATCCAGACCCTCCTCACAGCACCAGTCAGGTATTTCTTTCCCAGCTTTTGTTATGTTTGTGTTTCTAACCCCCTTTGCTTACGATGCTATAGATAGAGAAGCCTATGTTCCTAGATACATAGATGAAGCCAGTAGTAGTCCCCCTGTCCGTCCCATGAGTGTCAGTGAGGGGCGGCGATCTCAGAGTTCCTCCCATGTGCCAATCAGACCAGATCAGCTCAGAGAGATGATTGGGGATGTTGTCAGAGAGAGTTTACAGCAAGCTGGTGTGGGAAATGTGCCAGAGCCAGCCAACATTAATCCCTCTCAGTATTCAGTTTATCAGTTTCCAGCACAGCCACAGTTTCAGCCACAGTATCAGCCACAATTTCAGTCTCAGTTTCAGTTTCAGCCTCA
>JAJEJH010001241.1:33671-69762 GCA_026122585.1 Anacardium occidentale | reverse complement strand
TAATTACTTAGACATAGAAAAAGAAAGTAGCAGTAGGTTGATTCATCTTTGTTCAACAGATAGCAAACGCGTTAGTCAAAAAAATATAAAAGAAGTTCCCTGAAACCTAATGAAACTTCATTGAAGATTCCATGCTGACGTTTAACCGGTTACGCAGTCAAAGTAAAGCAGAATAAATGAGCATTTATATGCTTATAAAAGCAAACTAAACTCTGTTCGCTCTTGATTTATTCTATTTTCTTCCTTTCAATCTCCTTAATTAGTCATCAAGAGCGAAGATAAATGGGCTTGGAGAACGGTCACCATACACCATCATCAGCATCTGAGAAACCTAAAACCATTCATGATTGTGCTCGGTCAGGCGATCTTGATGGGCTTCAGAAGCTCCTTCAAGATAAATCATCTCTTCTCAATGCAAGAAATGCAATTGTAAGATTAAATTTTCTTAGTGTTATTTTTGTATTAAGTGATAGTTTGATACATATCCACCTGAAAGAATTAGATTTTGTCAGTTGGTGCTTTAGAGGTTTTTTTTTTTTTTTTTTTTTTGTTTAATAAATGGTTGTGAAAACAGGGTTTTGGAAAAATTAAGGGAACAAAATTTATGTTTGTTTGTTTTTTTTCAAATTAATGAAGCAATAAGCTGACTCTGTTTATCTTGCAATTTACGGGTTCATTTTTGTTCAAGCGCAGAAAATGGAGACACCCCTTCATCTTTCTGCTAGTAAAAACAGGACAGATATTGTAAAATTTCTGCTTGAATGGAAAGAAGATGGTGGCGTTGACTTGGAAGCGAAAAATATGGTATGTTTTCTTTATTAAAGTTCGCTTGGAAGCGAACTAAAAATATGACTGCTTAGTTACAAAAGGAAAATAATATATATTTTTGATCTGTTGAGTTTTGCAGTATGGAGAAACTCCATTACATGTAGCAGCTAAGAATGGATGTAATGAAGCTGCAGGATTACTTCTAGCTCATGATGCAGATGTTGAAGCTAAAACTAAGGTGCTCTTTATATAATTTTATCTTATATTCTCGTTCAGTAATACTTTTCCTGAAAAATGTGAAACTGATGTATGTTTTTCTTCATTTTATATGCAGTATGGGGTGACACCACTGATGCTTTCTGTTTTTTACTCAATTCGAGCTGAAGACTGTTCAATTGTCGAGACATTGCTCGAGAAAAATGCTGATTGTGATACTACAGATGATGTATATATTTCATATTCTAAAATACAAATTTATTTCTTGCTAAACAGCGGTAATCTAAGTAACTTTGAATGCAGGAGGGCATGACTCCTATGGATCATATATCAAAAATCCAAGAAAGCGGGAAATTGTTTGATTTATTACAATCCCATCTAGCAAAACAACGAAAGAAAAACTTACTTGAAGCGTGCAAGAAGCAAAAAGAAAGGTTAGATGCCCTCGAAAAAGAGCTATCAAATATTGTGGGTCTGGATGAACTCAAGACGCAACTTCGGAAATGGGCAAAGGGCATTCTTTTGGATGAAAGGCGCAAGGCCATCGGACTGAAAATCGGTACAGCTGGAAGACTTCCTCACATGGCATTTCTAGGAAATCCTGGAACAGGTAAAATTGCTGCTCACTTTATCAGTTAAAATTGCTGCTGAAATATTTTGTTATTCTCAAATATGAAATTAAACGATTTTTTCATATTGGATAGGTAAGACTATGGTGGCTCGAATCCTTGGAAGACTTCTCCATAGCGTGGGAATTTTGGAAAGTGACGAAGTAAAAGAAGTTCAACGGACAGATTTAGTTGGTGAATATGTTGGCCACACTGGACCAAAGACTAGGGAGAAGGTACACCAGTTTGCTTTCCATATCATAAGTATGACATATCAAGAAATTTATCAATTAAAAAAGTATCTAATTTGATGGAATTGCATCCTCTCTTTACCTTTTATATTTCAAAATGCATAATATCTTAGAATCATATATTGTGGATTATATGATTTATTTTAACAAAATAATAATAATAATAATAATAATTTGATGTACAGATCGAAGAAGCCGAGGGAGGCATTCTTTTTGTAGATGAAGCATATAGACTAATACCAGAGGACAGAGGCCGTGACTTTGGGCTAGAAGCCTTGGAAGAGATTATGTCTTGTATGGACAATGGAAAAGTTTTAGTCATATTTGCCGGGTACAATGAAGCAATGCAACGTGTGATATCTTCGAACGAAGGTTTCAGTAGAAGGGTTACTAACATTTTTAATTTTAAAGATCTGAGCTGTGAGGAATTAGCTGATGTTCTCCATATCAAGATAAAAAATATGCGGAAGGATAGCTTGTTACATGGGTTTAAATTGCATTCTTCTTGCACTGTAGAAGCCATTGCAGAGTTAATAAAGAGAATGACACTAAAAACACAGCGTAGCAAGATGAACGGAGGTTTAGTGGATATAATGTTAAATAATGCTAAAGGGAGTCTGGATCTTAGGCTTAGTGATGATTGTGCGGATAGGGATGAACTGCTTACGATCACATTAGAGGATTTTGAAGCTGCTATGGAGTCTGTACCCGAATGTTTGGCATAAAACAACTTAGTTTATAGAAAAATTAATCATCTCTTCTAGCATTTGAGTGTTATCAATAAGTCTTTTGGCTTTGTGCTTTCCCTTTGTATTTGCATTTGAGTGTTATTAATAGTGATGACAGATAATATTTATTCTAGACTTGGATCTACTCCTTAACTTCTCACCATTGTCCTAGGAAACTTCAGTTTTACTTCTCTCTCGTTTTTTGTAACAAGGGTTTTTTACTACATAGAGAAACTTAATTGATTCCTTCTAATACTCTCTTCATTGAATAAGCTCTATTTTTTTAGGTTCATAGATAACTTGCCATCATGTAGAAAATTATTGAAAGCAATTCAATGTTCCCAATTGTCGGTAAGGTAATCAAGGGCAAACAAGCCTTTAACTCATGAGACAACACAATCTCTTGGTTAATCAATCTATTCATCGTATCTTAAAAATCATTCAAGTGCTTGAAAATTGTTGTTCCATCCTTCAATCTCATATGAACAAGCCTCCTCCCAAAAATAATAAAATTAATGTAACCAAATGGCAACAACATTAAAATAATAATTCAACCACAAAAAAAATAATAAAACAGACCCATAGAATACTAAAATTTTTACATAAAAAACCGCCCACAAAACAAAAGTAAAAAGCTACCGAACCTAGTAAAGTTTAAAAATTTTTACTAATAAAATTAATAGATACAAAAAATTCTTTTTCACATTGTTTAGAGACTATCAACATTAATAACATTACTAATAAATGATAATATCAACAAATAAACCTAAATAGAAATTGAAAAGGTTCAAATTAAATAAAAATATTAAAACTAATTAATAAAAAAAACAAACAATGATTAACTTTGTTTATCATGTAAAGCTCGTTGTTATGAATAATATATTAAAATTTTATTATGATTAAATAAAAATCGATTATCTAATCGAGATAATAAGAAGTTGTTCTTTGATGGTTATATCATGGGAAAAATGGAAGGTGAATCGGTTTCTTTTCGCACAGGATTGCTGCTCACTCCACACGCCTTAGCTTTAGGTGAATTTAATTTTTTACCTTATTCATTGGCTGGCTAGGCCCACTTACTGCGGGACCCAGTCAACAAGTATCTAACAATAACTAAACCTAATTTGTCTTATGCCATAAATAATTGTGTCAGTTGGCAAAATTCCCAAACCCAGCTACAGTAGGAGACAAGTGGGATAGAAAAATATATATTGTACTTCAAGATCAAATTTGTTTGGAGGTATGTTGAAAATGTAAAATATTATTCTCTAATTTTTTTAAATTTAAACATTAGTTTGATAATCAAAATTAATGAATAAGTTTAATAATTAATAATTGAAAAAATATTTTTATCTTTTAATAAAAATTTTAAAAAATAATAAAATAAATTTTATAAAAATTTTAAAATAAATTATTAAAATATTTAAAAAATTATTAAAAACATAAAAATAAAAAAGTAGCGACAACCGCTTGTAAAAGAACTTTGACCATCTGGTTCATTGATTGCCTTATTTGGTGGAGGTCAAATCGGGCTCTTTTATTTTGGCAGCCATCAAACAATCGAAAATAGTTGACTTTGGCGCCAATGACCGTTTTTAGCCATCGGCTATCTTTGCTAAAAATATATGCGGTTGATTCATTCTCCTCTATCAAACAGAACAATTAGATTTAACCTTCCCATGAACCAAGAAGTTATTTTTTGTCTTCTAGTTTTTTTATCAACAGCCACCGTCACTAGTAACAAATAGCTACTTTTTATTTTTTATTTAAATCATTTTAATTTTAATTTTATTTATTTTTTATAATGAGGAGAGTTTAATTATATTTACCAAAAAAAAAAAGAGAAAATAGATGAAAAATAGTTAAAATTAAGTATTTAAGTTTTTAAAAAATAAGACTTTTTCTTTTCCACAAACCTCGGATGGGAATAAGTCCATTGGCCTATACTTAATCAAAAGATAAATTATTTAAAAAAAAAAAAGTCGAGCCCATTTTTTCTTTCCCCGTCCATTTCTTTATTTTCTCTATTCAACTTTCAAGGGCACGTTAAATAATTCAGAGTTTTTTATGATTCAACTTTTAAAGTCCTATGACTGAGTTTTTTATAATTTTAGTCTTGCAGGGCATCTTCAAGGAAAACAAGATGAACACAATAAAATAGAAACGGAAAGGCCAACTTCCGGGAAAAGAGCCAAAAATAAGATATAATAATTAGCAGACGGTGGCCTTCAGCACAGGGTGACCTAAATAAAAGCGTTAAAAGAGTGTGAAAGGTAAATCGTATGCTGTGAACCTTCGTACAACTGAGTGACTTTCAGAGAAATTGTTGTATCAGAAATAAAAAAAAAAAAGCAATACACTGAGTCAAGATAAAATTATTAAAAGAGAAAATTTGGAATGCAAGATAGCATGATATTATTTACACTACAAACTAATAATTTTTTTTTAAAGTAAAAGGTTGAAAAAGAGGTTTTGGAAGGGAACAAAATTAGGCAATAAGCTGACTCTGTTTATCTTGCAATTTATGGATTCATTTTGGTTGAAGCGCAGAATTTGGAGACACCCCTTCATCTGTCTGCTGGTAACATCTCTTTTACAAGGTTCACCTATAACTTGCCACCAGATACAAAATTATTGAGAGTAATTATCTATATTCTCAATTGTATAAGATACTTAAGAGCAAACAAGTCTTCAACTCATGAGATAACACAATCTCTTGGTTAATCAATCTATTCATCGTATTTTGAAAGTCATATAAGTACTTCAAAATTGTTGTTTCATCTTTTAATCTCATATGAACAAGTCTCCTCACAAAAAAAAAAAAAAAACTTTATTCTGATGAGACTTTCTTACATACAACTTTGTCAAATTTTTCTTCAAGGTTTGTGTTTTCATCTCCTGAGTCATATGATAAAACGCTATATTATTTATCCACTGTATTATGAAACTCATTGCTAATAGTGATACTTTTTCCATTCTATATCAGTTTTAACTGTTTTGAATTTGATGTTACCATACTCAATTAAGTTATACATATCTTTATAGCATAAAATATCTTTCATCCTCAACTTCTAGATGAAATAATTAAATAAAATTAATTCAAATATGTTGTTACTAGAAGTATGAATATACAAGAAAAACCAACTACTCTAAACAAGATTGATATCAATTTGTTGGGAAAAATTTAAATAATCACATAAATAAAAATGCCAATAGAATAATATTTTTTCCTTTTTTATGTAATCGAATAGGTAACAACATTAAAATTATAATTCAACCACAAAAATAATAATCAAATAAACTCACAAGAATACTAGAATTTTTACATGAAAAACCTCATGGAACGAAAGTAAAAAGCTATACAACCTAATTCAACTAAAAAAATTTTCACTAATAAAATTAATGAGTATAAAAAATCCTTCTCTATATTATCTAAAGACTATCAACATCAATAACATCATCAATAAATGTGAATATCAACAAAAAAATCCAAATAAAAATTAAAAAAGTTCAAATTAAATGAAAATGTTAAAACCAATTCACCAAAAAGATAAATAATAATTAATTTTATTTATCTTGTTGAACTTATAATTATAAATAATGTATTAAAATTTTATTATGATTAAACAACGTAATAAAGGTAAAAGAAGATTGTTCTTTGTTGACTATATCACGGAAAAAAAAAAAAAAAAAAACTGTTTCTTCTCGCACAGGATTTCTGCTCACTCCACGCCAAAAACTTTAGGTCAATTTAATTTTTTTATTTGTTTATTAGCCTGGCTGGGCCCACTTACTGCGGGACCCAGTCAATAAATAGATAAGAATAACCAAACTTAATTTGTCTTATGCTGTAAATAATTGTGTCGGTGAAACTCCCAACTCAGCTACAATAGCAGATGCAAAAGGCTATTGAGGATAAAAAATATATGTATTATACTAAACGTCGAGCCCATTTTCCTTCTTTCCCCATCCATTTCTTGACTTTTTCTATTCAACTTTCGATGACGCGTTAAATAATTTAGATTTTTTTATGACTCAACTTTTAAAGTCCTATGATTCTGAGTTTTTTATAATTTTAGTCTTGCAGGGCATCTTCAAAGAAAACAAGATGAACACAATAAAATAAAAACGGAAAGGCGGACTTCCGGGAAAAGAGCCAACGCGGACGGTGGCCTTCATCACAGGGTTGGCATAAATAAAAGCGTTAAAGAGTGTGAAAGGTAAGTAATCGTGTGCTGTGAACCTTCGTACAACTGAGTGACTTTCAGAGAAATTGTTATATCAGAAAAAAAAAAAAAAAAAAAGGAATACACTGAGTCAAGATAAAATTATTAAAAGAGAAAACTTGGAATGCAAGATAGCATGATATTATCTACACTACAAACTAATAATTTTTTTTTTAAAGTAAAAGGTTGAAAAAGAGGTTTTGGAAGGGAACAAAACTAATTTTTTTTTTGTCAAAAATAATCAAGCAATAAGTTGACTGTTTATCTTGCAATTTATGGATTCATTTTGGTTGAAGCGCAGAATTTGGCGACACCCCTTCATCTGTCTGCTTGTAACATCTCTTTTACTAAGTTCATCTATAACTTGTCATCAGATACAAAATTATTGAGAGTAATTATATCAATATTCTCAATTGTGTAAGTTACTCAAAAGCAAACAAGTCTTCAACTTATTAAATAACACAATCTTTTGGTTAATCAATTTATTCACCGTTTCCTGAAAGTCATTTAAATGTATAGAAATTATTGTTTCATTTTTTAATCTCATATGAACAAGTCTCCTGGCAAGAAAAACCTTATTATAAAGAGTTTTTCTTGCATACAACTCTGCCAATTTTTTTTACAAGGTTCATGTCTTCATCTTCTGAGTCGTATGGTAAAACACTATATTATTTATTCACTGCATTATCAAACCCATTGTTAATAGTGATGCTTTTCTTATTCTTTATTAGTTTTAACTGCTTTACATTTGATGTTACCACACTCAATTAAGTCATATATATCTTTATAGCATAAATTTTTTTTTATTCTCAACTTTTAGATGAAATAATTAGATAAAATCAATTTATACATGTTGCTACTAGAATTTTGAATATACAAAAAAAACCAACTACTCTAAACAAGACTCGGATCCTAATTTATTGAGAAAAATCTAAATAATCATAAAAATAAAAATACTAATCGAATAATATATATTTTTTTTATGTAATCAAATGGGCAACAACATTAAAATAATAATTCAACTACAAAAATAATATTCAAACAAACTTATAAGAATGTTAAAATTTTTACATGAAAAATCCCACAAAATGAAAGTAAAAAGCTAGACAACCTAATTCAACTAAAAAACTTTCACTAATAAAATTAATGAATACAAAAAATCATTTTCTATGTTATTCAAATTCTATCAACATTAATAACATCACCAATAAAAATATATATCAATAAATAAACTTAAACAAAAATTAAAAAAGTTCAAACCAAATAAAAATATTAAAACTAATTAATAAATAAGATAAACAATGATTAACTGTATTTATCTTGTAGAGCTTATGGTTGTGAATATCAAGGGAAAAAAAGGAAAATCTGTTTCTTTTCGCACAGGATTTCTGCTCACTCCCCGCCATAAACTTTTTAGGTCAATTTAAAATTTTTTTTTTTCCTTGTTTATTAGCCTGGCTGGGCCCATTACTACGGGACCCAGTCAACAGATAGATAACGATAGCCAAACCTAATATGTCTTATGCGGTTAATAATTGTGTCAGTGGGCCAAAGAACTATTGCCCACCCATAGTTTGAGGCGTTACCAACTGCCACCCCCAAGGTTTCAAAAGTCCAAACTCCCACCCCCTAACCAAATTTAATATTAAAAATAATATTATACAGTAATAATATAAGAGAATTTTTATCTTTTTAGTATTAAAATTTTATAAATTAATAAAATAAATTTTATATAAATATAAAATTTTAAAAAAATTTTAAAAAATTAAAAAGTATATTTAAAAATTTTTAAATTTTAAAAATTACAGCAGCCATCGCCGTCGGTGCTGGCGGCAGTGGCTGTCTATAATAGAATCAGGTGACCATTTTCGACCACTTGGTTCCAGGAGAGGTCAGATCTGGCCTCCCCATTTTATGGAGGTAGTCAGATCGGTCGCCTTCGTCCGAAATAAAGGCTGGAAACTGCCAATGGGGCCAAGGCCGACCTTTTACGACCATTTCTGATTCCTAATTCTGTCGAAGGAGGCTAGATCTAGCCGTCTCCTCCAAAACTGGAGGCGATCGATCTGGCTGCCTCCACCGAACGAAGAGACCAGATCTAACCTTTTCTGGAATCAGGTGGTCAGAAATGACAATCTAGTTTTATTATGGGCGGTCACCGCCGCAGGCACCGGCGGCGGTGGCTGCTATAATTTTTTAATTTTTAAATTTTTTTAAATATATTTTAAATTTTTAAATTTTTTAAAATATTTATATTTAAAAATTATTTTATAAATTTTTAATTTTTAAGTTTTAAAAGAGTAATTTAGTCATTTTGGTAGAAAAATTATAAAAAATCTTTTTAAAGTAGGAGTTTGGGCTTTTGAAACTTTAGGAGTAACAGTTTGTCTCCGTCTCAAACAATTGGTGGGACATAGTCCTTTGGCCTTGTGTCAGTTGATGAAACTCCCAACTTAGCTACAATAGCAGACGCGCAAAAAGCCATCGAGGATAAACAAATATATATATTATACTTTATTCAAGAAAATTATTTTTTTAAAGAAGTCGAGCCCATTTTCCTTCTTTCCCCATCCATTTCTTGACTTTTTCTATTCAACTTCCAATGACACGTTAAATAATTTAGAGTTTTTTATGACTCAACTGTTAAAGTCCTATGATTCTGAGTTTTTTATAATTTCAGTCTTGCAGGGCATCTTCAAGGAAAACGAGATGAGTACAATAAAATAGGAAAGGGAAGGCGAACTTCTGGGAAGAGAGCCAAAAATAAGGTGTAATAATTAGCGGATGGTGGCGTTCATCACAGGGGTGGCATAAATAAAAGCGTTGAAGACTGTGAAAGGTAGATTAATCGTACGTTGTGAACCTTCAGAGAACTTTCAGAGAAATTGTTATATTAGAATTAAAAAAAAAAAAGAATTTACTGAGAGACTTTCAGAGAAATTGTTATATTAGAAGAAAAAAAAAAGGAATATACTGAGTGACTTTCCGAGAAATTGTTATATTAAAAAAAAAAAAAAAGGAATACACTGAGTCAAGATAAAATTATTAAAAGAGAAAATTTGAAATGCAAGATAGCATGATATTATTTAGGCCAAAGTCCTTATTCTCACCCAAAGTTTCATTCAAGCCCAATGCCCACCCTCTAACTTTTAAAAATCCAAACATCCACCCTTTACCCATTTTCCATCTAATTTCACTAACACATTTTATAAAACAACTATAATACCCTTGTTAAAAATTTAAAATATATAATAAAATTATAAAATAATATTTAAATATAAATATATTAAATTTTTAAAAAAATGAAAAAAAAGTTAAAAAATGTTATAAATTTTTAAAATATTTAAATTTTAAAAAATAGAAAAGTAATCACCGCCATCAATAGCGTCGCTGGCAACGATGGTTGTTGCTACTTGTGATAACCATCTGTGGCCACCCTGATTGGCCTCCTCCTATTTTGCGGAGCAGTCAGAGGTGGTCAAATTTGGTCAATTCTACCAGCACCCATGGTCGAAAACACCTGATGGGACCAATACTAAACATTTCATGTCATTTATGACCTCTTTTGCTAACGAAGGCAACTGGCTCTAGCTGTCTCCACCAAACAAGGCGGCCAGCTAGAAAAACGATTATCTGGTTCCATTACCAGCGGTGGTAGTTGTTTTTAATTTTTAAAAATTTTTTAATATGTAAATAGTATTTTATATTTTAAATTTTATTTTATTATTTTATAAATTTTTATTAATAAAATGACCAAAATACCATTCTAACTATGAAAATCTTACTATTAACCATTAAATTAAATCTTTAACTTTGGACAATGGGTGAATATTTGGATTTTTAAAACTCAAGAAGTGAGAATCTATTTGTAAATGAAACTTTGAGTGAGAATATGTCATTTGTTCTATTATTTATAGCACGAACTAATAAATTTAATGGATATAAAAAAAATATCCAACTATTAACTTTTTAATTTTTTTTATTAAAGCAATCAAATTTTATCTATTTTCTATTAAAAGTATTAAACTAATATTTAACTTTGAATAATATTAAATAAGAATGATATGACAATTTTTCTTTTAAGAATCAGTATTCTAAACATTTTATGTGATGACATAAATAATTTATGCATTGATATGAACATTTATAAATCATAAAAACCTTAAATTATGTTTTTGTTCCTCAAATTTAATTACACGAAAACCATAAAACATGCTAAGAATAAATAATAACTACCAAATATAAGTCAAACTCAATTATAATTAATTTGTTGTTTTGTTTGTTTATAGTTGAGGCTTTTTTTTTTTTTTTTTACGTTGAAACTTTGAAGTTTCTTTATTATTTGAAAGAGCAAGGATTTCATAGACAAATACTAAAAAATAATCTTTTCAGACTTGAACAAAACATTATTCTGATTAAGAGAATTTAAATAAGCTTGGTCCACTTAATAGAACAATTTGAAACCAAGACTATCTTGGTTATCATTTTAGAATTAAAAAAATTGACTTCATTAATTTTAATAAAATTAGAGATTAGACTTTTTTCATGACAAAAATAAGTTTAATTTATTGAACAATAAAATAAAAAAATGTGGACACTTCAATCAAAAATTCAAATTTTGGTTTAATTATTAGAAAAAAAGAAAGGTTGTTTGGTACCTGTAGATGTTATTATCTTTTAACTTTATATTGTACACTTTTTTTTTTTTTTTTATTTCTTTTAACTATTTTCTTTTATGGAATATACTGTCAACTCATGTCTATCCAACACATTTTAGGAAAATTTCTGGACTTCCTTTTTTTCAGGAAAAAAACAAATTGTATTTAACTTCCGCGTCGACTCTAGGATAAGCTATGAAATTGATGACGTTCAGGTTGGCCCTTATGCAGAATGTGAACCCGTTGAGAAACATACAAGGCCAAACAACTTGTTCCCACCCAAGGTTTCCTTAACTATCTATTCCCACCCAAAAACTTGTGAAATATGAAATATCAAATACTCACCTGTTAATTAAAATCAACTATCAAATTTAATGGTCAATCATTAAATTTAATTGATCGAAAGAGTTTTTTTTTGTTTTTGATAAAAATTTTAATAATAATAAAATAATAAAATAAACTTTATAAAATAATTAAAATATTAAAATAATATAAAAGTAAATTTAAAAAATTTAAAACTAAAATAAACAATAAAATAGTCGCCACCACCGAAAATGTTACCAATGACGGTAACCACCATTAAAAAAACTAAGAGACCATTTCAGGCCTCTTAGTTTACATGACGACCAAATTTGACTATCTCATGTGACAGAGGAGGTCAGATCAATCTCCTTCTCCGATCACCTCCACCATTAAATATAATTAGAAACGACTAAAAATAGCTGACTTTGGGTCGATCTAATCTTCTCAACTCATTAAGGTTGCCAAATCACTAGGAGGTCATTTTCGATCTCCTCGTTGGTTTATTGGCTACTTTTTTATTTTTTTAATATTTTTATATTTTTATTTAAATATTAAATATATTTTTATTATGTTTAATTTTTAGTAACAAGGGTAGTTTAGTCATTTTACCAAAGGGTTGGAAAAAGTGAAAAATGGTCAAGGGGTGGGTGTTTGGGTTTTTCAAAGTTAGTGGGTGGGATTTAGTCTTTTCAGCAAACCCTGGGTCCGTTATCGTTCTTCAACAGATGGCAAACAGAGTAGTCAAGTCAAAAATGCCCGAAACGTAATGAAACTTCACTGAAGATTCCATAAACGAGTTACGCGATCGAATTAAGCAATAAAAGTGAGCATTCAGATGCTTATTGAACTAAACTAAATCTCTTTCAAGAGAGAAGACAAACAGACATGGAGAACGGTCACCATACACCATCATCAGGATCTGGGAAACATACAAGCATTCATGATTGTGCTCAGTCCGGGGATTTTGAAGGGTTTCAGAAGCTACTTCAAGATAACCCATCTCTTCTTAATGCAAGAAATGCAATCGTAAGATTAATTTTTTTATTACCGATTTTTATTAATGAATGTATGTCCACTTGAAAGAATTAGATTTTGTCAGTTGGTTCTTTGAAGTTTTTTTTTTTTTTTTTTAGTAAAAGGTCGAAAAAGAGGTTTTGGAAGGGAGCGAAATTAAGGTTTTTTTTTGGTAAAAAATAATTAAGCAATAAGCTGATTCTGTTTGTCTTGCAATTTATGGATTCATTTTGGTTGAAGCGCAGAATTTGGAGACACCCCTTCATCTGTCTGCTAGTAACAACAGGACAGATATAGTGAAATTTCTGCTTGAATGGAAACGAGATGATAATAAAGTTGACTTGGAAGCAAAAAATATGGTAGGTGTTCCTTATAAAAGTTCACTTGGAAGCAAACTAAAAATTTGACTGTTTAGTTACAAAAGGAACAAAATCTGTTATATATTTTGGATTTTTGATCCGTTGAGTTTTGCAGTATGGAGAAACTCCATTGCATGTAGCAGCCGGGAATGGGTGTATTGAAGCCGCACGATTACTTCTTGCTCATGGTGCTCTTATTGAAGCTAAAACTAAGGTGCTTGATATAAAATTTTACCTCATATTCGCGTTCAGCAATACTTTTTCCTGTAAATTGTGATAGTGATATATATTTTTCTTCATTTTCCCCCCATTTTCGTATGCAGTATGGCGTGACACCTCTAATGCTTTCTGTTTGTTACTCAATTCAAGCTGAAGACTGCTCAATTGTCGAGACATTGCTTGAGCATAATGCTGACTGTGATGCTACAGATGATGTATGTATTTTATATTCTAAAACAATAAATTTATTTCTTGCTAATTATTAATAATCTAAGTAACTTTGAATGCAGAAGGACATGAGTCCTGTAGAGCATCTTTCAGAAACGCAAGAAAGTAGGAAGTTGCATGATTTATTACTCTTCCATCAAGAAAAGCAACGAATAAAGAAGTTAGGTGAAACGTGCAGCAAGCAGAAAGAAAGGATGGATGCCCTCGAAAAAGAGCTGTCAAATATTGTGGGTATGAATGAACTTAAGAAGCAACTTCGGAAATGGGCAAAGGGTATTCTTTTGAATGAGAGGCGCAAGGCCCTGGGACTGAAGATCGGTACTTCTGGAAGACTTCCTCACATGGCATTTCTAGGAAGTCCTGGAACAGGTAAAATTGCTGCTTACTTCATCAGTTAAAATCGCTGCTTGCAATATTTGGTTTTACATAAATATAAAGGTAAACGCTTTTTTCATATTGGATAGGTAAGACTATGGTGGCTCGAATCCTCGGAAGACTACTCCATAGTGTGGGAATTTTGGAAACTGACTGTGTAAAGGAAGTTCAACGGACAGATTTAGTTGGTAAATATATTGGTCAGACTGGACCAAAGACTAGGAAAAAGGTACACAACTTTGCTTTCCATATCATAATTTAATGGACTTGTATCCTCTCTTTACTTTTAATATATCAAAATGCATAATAATAATTTTACCAAAATAATAATAATAATTTTGCGCACAGATCAAACAAGCCGAGGGAGGTATTCTTTTTGTGGATGAAGCATATCGACTAATACCAGAGGAGGGAAGTGGTAGGGACTATGGGTTAGAAGCCTTAGAAGAGATCATGTCTTGTATGGATAGTGGGAAAGTTTTAGTCATATTTGCTGGCTACAATGATGCAATGCAACGTGTAATATCTTCTAATGAAGGTTTCAGCAGAAGGGTTACTAACATGTTTAATTTTAAAGATCTGAGCTGTGAAGAATTAGCTAACGTTCTCCATATCAAGATGAAAAATCAAGCGAAAGATAGTTCGTTACATGGGTTTAAACTACATTCTTCATGTACTATAGATGCCATTGCAGAGTTAATACAGACAGAGACAAGTAAAGCGCAGCGTGCGAAAATGAATGGAGGTTTAGTGGATATAATGCTGAACAACGCTAAGGGGTGTCTGGATCTTAGGCTTAGTGAGGATTGTGCTGATAGGGAAGCACTGCTTACGATCACGTTAGAGGATTTTGAAGCAGCCATGGAGTTTGTACCCGACTGTCTGGCATAAAGCAATCTATTTTGACAAAAAAAAAAAAAAATTTATCTCTTCGAGCTTTTGAGTATTATTAATGTTAGTCTTCTGGCTTTGTGCTTGTTTGAATATTTGAGTGTAAGGAGCTTTAAATTTGTACTTCTGGCGATAACTATTTTAAGTATTTGGGATGAAGAGATTAATCTGTATTCTTTCTTCGCCATTCCTATCTTTACGACCAACTACTATTTTCACTTGTGGTGTGTCAAGTCAGAATACATTTCATCTCAAACATGAAGAGTCAATAAAATCTACTAATTTTAATTACCAAAAAAATAAAATAAAATAAAATAAAATCTACTAATAAATTTTTATACGCTGCCCTTTTACTTAAATGAAATAAAATATATAATTTAATTTTCTTAAAAAAAAAAATCATGTATTAACAAGTATATACTAACAAATATTAACAAACCAATATATTAATAACTGATTTTAAATTAAAAATAAAATAAATATTAAAATCATTCACATCTTAACTTATTTATATCTGATAACAACACAATAATGAAGATCATAAATAATCTCACCATTTCTTTTATGAAGTATATATTTTTTAAATCCTATATTTATAATCTATTTGAGATATAAAATTATTATTAAGGTCTACTTGAAAGTTTTATAGTAGTGGTTATGAAAGTAAATCATTGTAACAATTTTAAGAGTAAACCATCGTTTTGTGAGATTTTTAATAGTAGTTTGTTTAAAAACCCAATATACTTTTTGAAGATTATTTTATAGCGGTTTTGATAGTTTTTTAAAATGACAAATTTATATATTTGTTCATAAAATACCTCAACTTCAACTAGTACTCAGAAGTTTTCCTTTTTCAATTATAAAATTGGTTTTGATTGCAGAATAATTTGACTTTATTTTCATTTATATATGTCACAAACTAGTTTATTCATAGCATCAAAGTGAGTATTAGATGTACAACTATTGACTTCTTGATTCATTACATTTATGCTTATACCATTATCTAAAATTACATTTTTTAAAATAATGGAAACATATACAACTAATCAATTTTAAAGTATATTTCAAAAGTTTTAACTTCAAGTTGTGAATAACAAAAAGCTAATATAGCAATAAAAACCATATACAATTTTGTTTTCATTTTTCTCAATCAAGAAACTATATATTATTAGAATAAATCAACAAATAAGACAAAATCAAATTTGCATCAACTAAATCACAAAAGTTAGTATACTTTTCATAATAAGCAAATATCACTTATCAAAAGCAACCATAAAAACTCACTAAATTTAAAATATACACATAAAAGTAACTTCTTAAGTTTCTTCAAGCCAAATAGGAAAAAACACTAATGCCTATTGTCTAATAACATTATCATATCAGACAAAGTACCAATTTAAACTTTCATTAATTTTACAAACCACACGCGCACCCCCCCCCTCTTCTAAACCCATAAAAAGATACATCGTAAGACATATTTTAATAAATAACTTGTTGCAAAACACATGCGTACCTAAAACTGATGTTTAATATTTTTCTCATGTTTTTGAATTCAAATTGAGTGGGTAAGATTTTGAAGGTGGAAAATAAACTCTAATGTTGAGAGGATTGAAGAAAAACAAGTGAATAAACAAAATAAGTCTTTCTCTCTTCCATCTGGTCTTTGGTCTCTTAATTTAATTAAAATATATAGTATTAAATAGATAGGATGTTTTGTAAAATTTTAAGGGGTTTTTTAAATCTGTCAAACCAAGTGCATAATAAATCCTCCCCCATTATTATGTTCTAGGCGAAGTATAAATTATTGATATAAAAATGTGGAGCCCAATCCCCTCCATTATTGCAACAAAAAACAAAGAACTGAAAAAGTGGACCTCACGAAGTAGCCTTTTAAAATTTGAGTTGGGGGGCATCTTCACGGAAAAAGAGACGAACACGGTAAAATAGAGAAGGCAAGGGCAGCTTCCTGGAAAAGATTAAAAAAAGTAAAAAAAAAAAGAAAGTTCAAATAAAGAATGGTAATTATCGAATGCTGGCCCTAATCACTAGTTGTCAAACTTCATAGAATTTTCCCATAAATTGCTATGTATCAAAGGCTTGCAAATGTATCAACTCATTTTTATCAAACGCGTGTCAACCCAACCCTGAGCTAAGCTATGAAAAAGACTTCGTTCAAATAGGGCAAGAATGTGATGCCATTCATACTTACAAGAATAACTTTAGACCAAAAAATAAATAAAGAAATAAAGAAAGAAACAAAGTAGCGGTAGGTCGATTCATTTTTCTTCAACAGATGGCAAACACACTAGTCCAAAAAAATGAAGAAAAAGTTACCTGAAACCTAATGAAACTTCATTAAAGATTCCATAATATTTCATGGCAAACACATTCGTCAAAAAAAAAAAAAAAAAGTTATCTGAAACCTAATGAAACTTCATTGAAGATTTCGTAATATTTCATGTTGACTTACTTTTCTAGAGACCATGGATACTAGCCCTTGAAATCTATACGTTCATCATTTCCTTTAGTTTAATATTAAGTCAATATTTATTTATATATGGGCATAAGTGGTTATTAGTTGTGTATTCTGGCCAAACATATTGTATTATTTATAAACAATTGTGAATTACCAAGAAGTCAACACGTGGTTAATTCATGCATAGCTTAAGCATAGTATACTCTAGTCTAAAGATATATATGGATATATACAAAGTCTTTGTCTCCCCTAGATCATAAATAGTCTGAGTTTCCATAAGAATAAGTGTTTGTTCGACTTAAGCACACTTAGTTCATCTCAAAAGAGATGCTAAAAATTATAAGGGAGACAACTATTGAGCATATTTACTAAGAGAGTTGAAATTAGGAGTAGTAACATTAGAAACAGAGTGGTGACGGTGAAATCTTGGCTTTAGATACATGAGAATTTATAAAAACCATAAACAGATCTCTAATTTTTGATAGACTACATCATCATTATGGATATAATTAGCCGTAGCCACAATATCGATTTAAAAGTAGATTTGATACAACCATTGTCATATTTAAAGCATTAGATATGATTTGACCATTACTAGTAGTCATCTTTCAATCCCTATGAGAACAATATCTTATATTACTACTTGTCAATTTGTACTTTTGCAAGGGTATTGATCAACCTAACAAATTTTTGACACTTTTAGAGGAAAACTTCGTTGACACACTAACTATGGCGGTGACATTAAAGCTATTGAACCCTTATCTTGAGAAGATGGGTATAAGGTATAATATCAAATGACATTAGTACAAGTGAGAGTTTGTTAGTGTATGCCCTAGAAACCATTTGTGTTGTTACTTTCAAAGCATTTTATCTTGTAATTAAGATTTTATTTAATAAAAGAAAAAGTTATATTGTTTATATATGTTTGCTGCTTCCTTTATTTTTCATGCATTTGAATAAAGTATGTATATGAATCATCCAATTTATTCATTTGTTGCTTCCTTTATTTTTCATGCATTCGAATAAAATATGTATATGAATCATCCAAGTAATTCATTTAATAAGTAAATGAAATTATCAAATGGTTCCATACATAAGCAGTTTTATTTAGGCAATAACATTACATAATAGGCATATTAAATGCTTCTAAAAAGGGATATTAAGAGTTAATATAAGTTTGGATAACAATGAAGTCATGTTTGTTAAGGTTGGTACTGTATAGTCACGTGTCCATTGCATATTGGTTGTATATATTCATGTATTGTTATATATGTAAACATTTAATGATGTTAATAATACAAGGTGTTTTAGATATATTGTTTTTATAAAACATATATGTGTCCTTGATATGGTAAAACTAAGATAATGGATTTTGATGACTAATTATGCTTTCCATATATCTCATTAGTGGTTATACTAAAATAGTTCATGATCCTAACATCACTATGAATCTTAAAAACAAATGGAGTAGAGATTATCATAATATGTGTGATCCCATCAAAAAGTGGCAACAGTTTACATGTTTTAAGGTCTATTGTTTATAATATGGCTGTATACATAGGTGTATGATTTTATGGTTGTGGTCACTATATAAATCCAATGATAAAATTCTCATATAGATGGTACTACTTATGTTTATAGATCAATCATCATAACTTGATGAGTACATGTAACCCTTCCACTTAAAATTTATCAATCTGTCTTATACTATGAGTGATACTATTTGACATAATCAAATGTATCACTATAACTAAGGTATTATAAAGGTGAATGATTGGTCTCAGTTAAGTTATCCATAACCAATTAGCCTATGGCCATAGCTAGATCAGTTGGCACCATATCCAATTCTAGTTTTGGTATATGCATATACGAGGGATGTCTAAGATCAACACAAATCTATATCTCGGCCAAGTGAGACAAGGTATCATAGGGATTGTGTTGAATGTCCACTATCAAGTTGATCAAGTTTATAGTTGTTTATTGACACTCTATTACTCAGGTGGTCTTGATGGCTTGCTAAAGGTCATTTATGATCTATGTTTAAAATTGAATTTGGTTACTATTGGGATTCTAGAAAGCTTATAGGTCGCATACTTATAAAGTTAATAGATTGAGGTAAATAATTATTGTCCTGGTGAGTACCTTGTAGGATAGCTTCACATTAGACTTGTTGGATCTCTTTAAATAAGGTTAACAAGTCAAGCTCAAGGATTTTCATTGATGTACGATTATGTATCTTTATGGGTCATAGGCATACATCTTGAGAGTTAACAAAATTTTGACGTGTTTAGATGAAATTAGTTTGACCAGGTTGAACTAATTCAAATTTCAAATAATCTAATAACTCATGGGCATACTTGTTATATGTACAAGTATATATGCCATTATTTAAAAGCTATCCAATAGTGGGAATGATGCAAAAATTCTATGTGAATTATGTGTAATGTTCATAAACCACTAGACACTTGGTATAATTGTGAGAATTTGATTCATAAGCATACATATATATGTCACGGGTGTACATGTTTCATGGTCACACTTATGACTCATTTTCTATAAAATAAGAGTGCAACAAAATTGTTCACTAACTTTTTGAAAAATACATTCATACCTATACAAGAACCATTCACACTAGTACACTTAGTTTTGCTAGCATACAAATAGTGTACTCTAGTCTTCATCTTGCTTTGAGTGGACCTTTGTAGGTTTTTTTGGTATTTCTAAAGGAAAATGACTCTACCAATTTCTAGATCTTTGCCATGAGAAAAGTGTAGAGATTGAAAGCACGTCTGTAATACTAAAACTCCATATGTGATTTTTTAAGTATGTTAATAGCTTTCTAAAAAATTGGAAATGTGCATCCTGTGTTGATTTTCCCAATGCTCTATATGAGTTTTAATTTCTGTTGTTTGGCCACCATTCTAATAACTTTGGAGATACCTAACAATGATATTAGAGCCTGTAGTTTCATTTTCGAAAGCCTTTTACCTATTTTGATTAATGGATGCATGTTTTTTTTTTTTTTTAAATTGATAAAATGATGTCTAAGTGTCAATTACATAAACGTGATTTTTGTTGAGTCTTGATTTTTGTGATTATTGCTTGAGATTTGTGAATCGGAGTGTGAAGTGCAGGTAGTAGATTACTTGATTTTGCATTGTTGTGCGAAATTGCATTCAATGTGTAATGTTACATATTAAAAATGTTATAAATTGGCTATTGGCATGTCATACCAATTTTGGCTATTATCACCATCGAGCATGCCATTTGGGTGTATTTCTAATGAATTCTATCACTAGAATTTTTACAAATCATGGCTATCATAGCTGGGATTGTGTAAAGTCATAGGTATGAGTTAGGTGCAATTTACAAGGTCACGACCCTATGATTTCATTTCATGATTGTTTGTATAATCATGCATATTAAGGTCACACCAATGCACAGAACAAATTTTGCCTGACATATACTCATGCATATCTCTTGGCATTGCCCATACGAGCTTTTGGAATTTGTATTGATTCTTATTGAACCCCTATGGCTAATCTTAGAGAGGGTGAATAGTATTTCTAAAAATTTGTGCAAACTTAAAACTTCTCACCTATAAACACAATTATATTTAAATAAAAAAAAAAAAAACTAACCAAAGCAATAAACTTAATCAATTATGTCAAAGCAAATATAAAGTATTATAAAGTAGTAAAAGTGTAATAGAAGATAGAATACTCAGTCGATTTATAGTTGTTCAAAGCTTCTTATAAGCCTCTTATATCTACCACTCCAAACAACTTCGCTTGAAAATTTTCTTTCTAATATCTTTAATAAGCCAGAAAATACAGTAATTTTGATCTAAAAGATTTCACCCTTCACACTAGTTTTGATACAAAGGATTAGGTCCTTTACAATAGTTTCATAAGATTTTGCATAACCACTAGTTTCATAAGATTGTGTCCTTGCGTAGTTTAAAAAATATATATAAGAAAGAAAATACCTCTCCAAGGCTGATGCAAATAAGAAGTACAAATACTTCTCTCAAAAGAAGATAATTGAAAATTAGTAAGAGAAAGTCGAGATGAATCAGAGAATGGAATAGTAGAAAAGTAAAGCTTGATTCTCTATATTCTTTTGTCAAATTAGCTAATTTATATAAGATTTAGAGAAAATAGTTGTTGCTACTGATTTAAAAGCCATTGGAATAATTTTGAGCAAACATACGATCATATGCTTTTGGTATATGGTCATGCTCC
This sequence comes from Anacardium occidentale, assembly GCA_026122585.1. NCBI lineage: Eukaryota > Viridiplantae > Streptophyta > Magnoliopsida > Sapindales > Anacardiaceae > Anacardium > Anacardium occidentale. The sequence goes on along the minus strand of JAJEJH010001241.1, from coordinate 48,198 downwards.
CAATAATGAATGTAATCCAACGATCAAATTCTCTATATCGTGTTAACCTTATACAGGCGTGTGTTCAACACATATGGTTGTGTGCCTTCATATCTTCAATGCTTTAGATTTTCAGAAGGTCATATTGTATTGTGCATGATACCCCTCATGAGATACACATGATTAGAATTTTCTTTTGCATAGGCATGTGAACTTTTATACACGGGCATGCGTTTAGTGTTGATAGTATGACACATGCATTATTGGCCATGCACGGGAGCCCTTAGTAGTGTGTTTTCACTTTTTATGATACACGATCATACACTCAAAAGTTACATGGTCCTACGTCTTTACATCTTATTACATAGATATGTGCACGACTTAATGACCTCATATGTTCTCTTCTATGAAACACATGGTCATGCTACCAAAATACATATGGTCATGTGTCTGACCAAACCTACAAAATATCAACTCTTTGTCCTCTTTGTTATGGGTCAATACACGACAACACAAGTTAGATATTTTAATATAGTTTTTCATCACATCAAAACATGTAAGAACTAACAATTTTTTTTTTTTTTTATTGATGACAAAACTTATGTTAAAATATAATTTAATCATATAATATAACATTATCATAAAAAAAAATCATATAAAGCACAAAAAAATCTTCATTTTAGTATAGCTACATATTCTTCCCCTTTTTGTTATAAATCAAAAAAATATGTTAAAAGATTTTCATCGTAGTACAAAAAAAAATTTCTCCCTTTATTAAAATAATTTTTTAATCTAAGCAAACTATTGAAAAATTCTCCACCTTTCAAAAAGATTATAACAATTTTAACTCACCTTTTTTAAAGCACTTTAACTCTTCCTTTCTCAATTAATTTTAAAACATGAATATTCTCCCTCCTTCACACAATTTTAAAGCACAAACAAGGAGCATTCAATAATCATTTCTCCATTTTCATATACTTAAATTCAATGAAATCAACATTTTTATGTATAATTAAGAACTTTAAAAACATTCAAGGGACATGTTTATAGAAAAAAAATTCAATAGTTGAAAATTCTAAAAAAAAGTTTCATAGAACATGTCAAGCACGATCATATATGATACGTGCAATATCATGTATGTCTGATCATAGGACATGCCCAGTTGTATAACTTTTAAGTATGATGTCATGACAGTGGAAAAATGCATGTAAGGTCATATATTTCAGATGTATCGTCATGTATGACCTTAAAACCTAGAAAACTACAAAAAAGTGTAGTTTAAAATGCAGGGAAAACTTTTGGTATCAACTTCTTAACATCTAAAAATGATTGAATTCATTCTAAAGCATTGATATCAATGTAAAATCATTTTTCAAACATGACTAACACCACATGTTAAACACATTTGAAACTATTTTCATGCAATTTTGGGGAATTGGGAAATATAAAAGCATTTTATGCACAAAATCAATCAAAACATTACAAAATACATAACTTACACATTTTGATTATGGGGGACTAACAATGTATAAATTCATGTCATTTGATATCAAAAATCTTTTGACATGAATTCTAATAAGCACAAGTTACAATCACAAGCATAAACATATATATCCTATTTGTATCAGTCTATTCTAATTATTCAAACATGACAAGTAGTCATATAATCAATCAAGCACAACTACAATTGGCAATCATAATCAACCAAGTATAATAAGTATTTAAGTATTTAAACACTTGCTTAAATTAATAAGCACCTAATGTCTTGTAAAGCCATTTTTTATCTTCACTTCTTCCATTGGCTTCAGGGCTCCTCTACATCAAGCCTCATTTCTTCTTTTTGATATAGAAGAATAAGAAGACTCTTTCATATTCATCATCATCACTTAATTCTTCCCCACTCCAAGTGATAAAAGCTTTCATCTTGGATTTCTTCTTCTTTGTTTGAGGACATTCTTATCAATAATGCCATTTTCTTTTTGTACTCATAACAAATAACCTTCATCTCTCTTTTCTTTTTCTTATTCATGGAGAGGAATTTGCTGAACTTCTTTGAGAGGAATTTGTTGAACTTCTTTGAGAGCATATTCAAGTCTACTTTATCCATTGAGCTCTTTTCATTCATTGAGGGTATATCATCTTTACTTAAGCTCTCTTCAACTTTGAGTGCTATGTTCTTCTTTTTTTCTCTTTTCTTCCTCCTCCTGCCTAGGTATCCACTTCATCTCATGACTCAAAAGACTCCCAATAAGCTTATCCATGCCTATTTTGGTCAAGTCCTTTGATTCTTCGATTGTCTTACTCTATGATTTTAGCAAAGATCTTAAGCTTTTATTGACCAACTCAACTATCTTAAACTTTTTGCCTATTCCTTCTAATTCATTAACCAAGTTTGAGAACCTCTTATACATTTTTGTGATGTTCTCATCCTTCTTTATCTTAAATAGCTCATAATCATAGAAGACTAATTCAGTATTGGATTCTTTCACTTGACTTGTTCCTTCATGAATTGTTTGAAGGATAATCCAAACTTTATTTGCTATTTCACAATAAGATACATGGTTAAATTTAGTTGAATTTAAAGCACAAAATAGTAAATTTAATGCCTTAGCATTCAAGCTCATCATTTTTTTTGATCATTTTTATCAAAATCAATTTCTTTTTTTTTTTTTTTGGTTCATTTGTCCAAAGGTCTATTGGAATTAAATCACTTTTTTCAATGATTTTCTAAAGCTTATAATCAATGGATTGAACATGAAATTTTATCTTAATTTTTCATTGACTGTAGTTTTCTCCATAAAATAAATGTGGTATAATTGAGTTTTGCCCCTCTTCAAAAACAATTTTCATAAACTAATTTGCCATTTAAAAAAATGATCTTAAGATTTTAAAATTGTTTGATTTAAAAAAAGAAAGAGTCCAAACTTTGATACCAATTGTTAAACCCCTACGACTGATCCTAGAGGGGATTGAATAGGATTTTTGAAAACTTGTGCAAACTTAAAAATTTTCACCCACAAAAAAAAAAAAAAATCATATTCATAGAACAAACAAAAGTAATAAACTCAACCAAATATATCAAAGCGAATATAAAGCAATAAAAGAGTAAGAAAAGAGAGAATGCTTAGTCGATTTATAATGGTTCAAAGCTTCTCTACAAGCCCTTTACATTCACTACAAAGATTTTTCCTCCAATATCTTTAATAACCTAAAAGATACAATAGTTTTGATCCAAAAGATTTCATCCTTCACACAATTTTTGACACAAAAAATTACGTCTTTTACACTAGTTTCATGGGATTTTGCCTAGCCACTAGTTTCATGGAATTATGTCCTTAGGTAATAAAAAATAAATACAAGAAAAAAAAGACTCTCAAAGGCTAATATAAATGTAAAGTAAAAATATATCTATCAAAAGAATATGAATGAAAATTAGTGAGAAAAAGTAAAAAAGAATTAAAGAATGGAAGGGTAGAAGTGTAAGGTTTGATTCTCTCTTTATTCTTCCTTCAAATTAGCTGGTTTATGTATGATTTTAAAGAAAATAGCCATTATAGTTGATTTGAGAGGTATTAGAATAAATCTGGGTAGATACACGATTGTGTGCTTTTAGTGCACAATCTTGCTTCTGATAAGAAATGTAATCTAATGGATGAATTCTCCATTTTGTGACAACCTTACATTGGTGTATGCTCCACACATACAATCATATGCTTTCATATCTTTAATTCTTTAGATTTCCAAAAGGCTAAATAGTCTTGCGCATAATACCCTTTATAGGATACACACGTTTAAAATTTTCCTTTACATAGGCATGTGAACTTTTTTACTGGGGCATGCATCCAATGTTGACTATATGACGTCTACACTATTAGGCATGCACGAGTTGGTAGTGCATTTTCACTTTTTATGACACATGATTATACACTTGAAGGTCGCATGGTCATATTTCCTTGCATCTTATTGTACAAATGCCTAGACAACTTAACAACCTTATGAGTTTCCTTATAGGACACACATGGTCTTGTTACCAAGATATACATGATTTGTACCTAACCAAAATTATAAAATATCAATTCTTTGTCCTTTTTATCATGGATCAATTTAGGCAAGGATAAGTCAAATATTTTAACATAGTTTTTCATCACATCAAAACATGTAAAGTTTTAACAATTCCAAAGTTTGACAATGTCATGACCTTACATGAAACTTTCATGCCTATGAGGCTCTTTGTTATAGTTGTGAAGTTGATGTTTCATGCTCGTAACTGATGTGAAAGTTACGATTTGATCTTGGGTTGATTGTCAAGGGTCAAATTATAACTTTTACAAGGTTTTGTGATGTATTTGTAATTTATGAAATTATAAGGACTAAAACAATTTTCACATCGCTAACTAAAATTAATTTTATTAATTTTAATTATATGTATATATATTTGATTGATATATATATATACATGATGTTAGGTATATGAGTCAAGACTGAACTATGAATGTTTTTGGTTTTTCGAGAATGTATGCTTTTAATATCGTATTAAATAAGACCTGTGTGTCTTTACTTCTCTTATGTCATTCTTGATGTAATTCTTTTTTCATCTTTATTCCCTTGAATGTAACTTGAGGTTTTTGAATTTTTATATAAACTTTAAAATTGTTAGTTATTTGTAATTTCTAAATAATTATGTAATTAGGAGACAAAGTCATGTAATTATTTGAAGATTAAAAAAAAAGAAGTAGGCAACATGTTTTAGTTCATGCCTTATTCAAAATGCATGATGGGTTTTACTTTGTCAAATATCACTTAATATATAAACTAAAACTGATGAAAGTTAATTTAAAACTTTCAATAAATATAAAATCATAATGGGAACCTTCTAATATAGCATTACTAAAATATGCCCTTATTTGTGGGAACCTTGTTTGCCAAAGCGAATGGCAACATATTACTAGAAAAAGATTAGTTGTTGGCTTTATTAGGTCAAACTTAAGTGACAGTGAAAGTGAAATTTGTTAGAGACTAAGTGGAGATGTATTTATTGATAAAGGACATATATAGTATTTGACTCACTAATTTCGAAAATCATAATTGAGGCTTCTATGGTTTGTTGGGGTAAAACCTAACTTGAGATCGTGGGCTTTTACTAATTGGTTTGGTTACTTACCTATTCAAATCAACTTGTCTTCTTTACCAAAACAATGGTTAATTTGATTTGATATGATCTCGATCCACTAAAAAGTCTACCAAGACTTCTCAAATTTAATAATGAAGACTGTTGGCTTGAGAAAAATAGTAGGAGTGTTTAATAAAATCCTGATTAAACAAATTCAAATAAATCAACTAATTATTTTTTTCTATACATATGTAAATCATCACAGTATGACAAATTCTAATTCATTATATCTAATTTTAGAAAAGAAGAACAGGTTAGAGGGTGCCAACTTCCCTAATTAGTATAAGAACTTAATGAAAGTTCTACATTAGGAAGAAAGATTGTATGTGCTTAAGGGTGAAACTTCCTCAAAACCTAATCCCAATCCCACCTTTAAAGTTCTTGATTCTTATTCTAATAATCAAAAAAAAGTATGAAGGTTTTTAATGTCTCATGCTGGCCTTTATGTCACTTAAGCTATAGATGCAACATAAAGATATAGATACCAAGTCCATACTTTTTCACTTACATGAGATGTACAAAACTCACAAGAGGTTTGAACATTATAGAGTGACATCTATGCTGTTCAATTATAGGATAAGCGAGGTTACACAAGTAAGTACTCATGTAGCCAAAACGATTGGCTATATTAATAGGTTAGTCAACCTTAGGTTCCTTATGGATAACAGAGTGGCTTTTGATATTAGGTAAACTCTCTTACTTCTTTTTGGTTAAATTTTATCATGAATTTAATTTAAATGAGGAGTGCATATTGGTTGAACTATTCGAGATTATTAGAACTACTAAGCAAAACATAGTTAAGGCATAAAGGAAGGAGATGTTTTTGGTTGGTGCCAAGCATAAAGCCAAAGGTAAGGGCAAAGCCAAGCCCAAGCCTAAGGCTCAGGCCTAAACCTAGACCTTACCTATTTTGTAACTTACTAGTGGAGTGGGGAAAGGATAGGTTGTTTACTTCTTCTATGGTAGACTAGATCATTAGAGAAAACATTACAAGGTTTATCTTAGACATAAGAAGAGAACTCTACTGCTTATCCCTTGTCTGACTTGCTCATCCATTTTGATCATATCTACCCTCATTTTGTCTTTGACCAAGGTCCTCCATCTTTTTGGTTGGCTTATGTCCCTTTTAGTCAATCCTATTAGTCTCTTTTACACTCCTTAGCACTCTCGTCTTATTATTCCTTTTGTTGTTCCTCTTGAATCTTTGATCTCTTGTCTCCTTAAGTGTGTTTATGTTATCGTTGTCTTGTTTTTGTACTCCCATCTCTAGTGCTCTTTATGGTGCAAGTTTGTGTCTTGTGTTTAAAATGTCTTTTCTTGGGCTTACATTTTTTTGGTTGCTTCCTCGTCTTGTTGTCCTTCCCCTAGTTAGCTATGATACCTTCCTCCTTTAGAGTTGGTTATGGTAGTTTCTCCTCTATGGTGCCCTCTTCGACTTCCATAGGGGATTCCCTTATTATTGCTTTGTCTAATTTAGTTGCCAGGTTCGCTAATTTGCTAGGGCAAGTTGTGGTTCAGCCTCTTAAGGAGGTTGTTGATGATGGTGCCAAGAAATGGAAAGCTTGGGCGATTGTGTTTTTATAGGGAAAAGACTTTTTGCTGCCAATTGGTCATAGGCAACAGTGGTCTTTTTTTTTTTTTTTTCCAAAATTTTGTTAATTATAAGTTTTTTATACATTTTTATATTTTTATGAATTTTTACAATTTTAATATCTTAATATTATTTTATTATTTTTATTTTTTATTTAAAATAAAAAAATGTTTTTTAATTTTTAATATTTAATAGTTGATTGTTAAATTTTTTTTGTTTATTTTTGTCAATAGGTGAGTTTTTAGATTTTGGAAAGTTGATGGGTATGCTTCATTTGCATAAACATTTGGGTGGGATTAAGTTATTTGGCCTATGTCTAAAATAATAACTTTGACCGGCGCTCTTGTTCAAATAGAAAAAGAAATTAACCCTGGGCCGATTCATCTTTCCTCAATGGAAGACAAATAAATAATTATTATTATTATTTTGGTAATTACAAATACATTATTATTGGTGAACGAGGAAAATGCACCGGAAAGCTAATGAAACTGCCTTGAAGATTCCTTTGTATTCTATGCTGACGTTTCAATTGTTATGCAGAAAAAAATTAAGCAAAATAAATTAGCATTAGATGCTTATAAAAAGCAAAATAAATCTCTCTTTGTACATGCTTCAGTTTCCCTTGTTCCTGCTTTAGTTTACTTTGTTCTCTTTCCTTAATTATCAAGAGAGAAGAAAAATATATATGGAGAATGGTCCGGATAAACAACCATCAGGATCTGAGAAACGTAGAACCATTCATGACTGTGCTCAGCTGGGGGATCTTGAGGGGTTTCAGAAGCTAATTCAGGATAATCCATCTCTTGTCAATGAAAGAAATGCATTTGTAAGATTAAATTTATTTTGCTTTATTTTTAAATTATTGAATACATATCCACTTGAAAGAATTCGATATTTTCAATTCGTTGTTTAGAGGGTAGTTTTAAGTCAACGGTAGAAAATATTGATGGGGTTTGGAAGAAAAACTAGAACTTAATAAGAAAAGAAGAAAGGGGTTTTGCCAAATTATGCAGGGAACAATAATTAAGTTTCTTTGCAAACTAACTAATTTAAGTACAATGAATGCGAGGGTGTTTATCTTCCCATTTATGTATTCATTTTCGTTTAAGTGCAGATGTTCGAGACACCCCTTCATGTTTCTGCTAGTAACAACAAGACAGAAATAGTGAAATTACTGATTGAATGGAAAGGAAATGATAAAGTTGACTTGGAAGTGAAAAACATGGTATGTGTTCAGTATTAGTTTTCTGGATAGAAATCTAGCTAAACACAATAAAGCAAAAAATATGCTAGTTATATGTGATTGCTTAATTAGAAAAAGAGGGAAACAAACATCTGTTATATATTTTTTAGGTTTTTGATCTGATGAGTCTTGCAGCATGGAGAAACTCCATTGCATGTAGCTGCCAAGAATGGATCTACCGAAGCTGCTCGATTACTTCTTTCTCATGGTGCTCTTATTGAAGCCAAAACTAAGGTGATTTCTATCTATACCACTTTTCCTGAAAAATGTGAGAGTAACAGATTTTTATTCAATTTTTTCCTCTTTTTCACACGCAGTACGGAGTAACACCATTAAATCTTTCTCTTTGTCACTCAATTCGAGCAGAAGACAGTTCAATTGTGGAGACACTGCTCGAGAATAATGCAGATTGTGATGCTATTGATGATGTATGTATTTTATATTCTAAAACGATAAAATTTTTTCTTGCCAATTAGCAGTAGTTTAAGTAACTTTGAATACAGGAGGGCTTGACTCCTGTAGATCATCTCTCAAAAATCCAAGAAAATGGGAAGTTGTATGATTTATTAATCTCTCATCAAGAAAAGCAACGAAATAAGAAGTTACATGAAGCATGCAAGAAGCAAAAAGAAAAGATTGATGCCCTTGAAAAAGAGCTATCAAATATTGTGGGTCTGGAGGAACTCAAGAGGCAACTTCGGATATGGGCAAAGGGAATTCTTTTGAATGAGAGGCGCAAGGCCATGGGACTGAAAATCGGCGCTGCTGAAAGACTTCCTCACATGGCTTTTCTAGGAAGTCCTGGAACAGGTGAAATTGCTGTCTATTATACTTTATCAGTTAAAATTACTGCTGAAATTTTTAATTTTTCATATTGGATAGGTAAGACTATGGTGGCTCGAATCCTTGGAAGACTACTCCATAGTGTGGGAATTTTGCAAACTGACAAAGTAAAAGAAGTCCAACGGCCGGATTTAGTTGGTGAATATATTGGTGAAACTGGATATAAGACCAAGAACGCGGTACACCACTTTGCTTTCCATATCATATGTTCCATAGTGCAAGAAATTTATTAATTAAAAATTTAACATAATCTGATGGACTTGTATCCTCTCTTTACCTGATATTAATTTGATGGACTTATATCCTCTCTTTACCTTATATATTTCAAAATGCATAATATTTTAGAATAATGTATAGTTTAATTTAACAAATAATAATGATAATTTTTTTGCACAGATCAAAGAAGCAGAGGGAGGTATTCTTTTTGTGGATGAAGCATACCGACTGGTGCCGGAGGATAGAAGTCCCTGTGACACTGGGTTAGAAGCCTTGGAAGAGATCATGGCTAGTATGGACAATGGAAAAGTTTTAGTCATATTTGCCGGCTACAATGATGCAATGCAACATGTAATATCTTCTAATGAAGGTTTCAGCAGAAGGGTTACAAAAATTTTTAAGTTTGAAGATCTGAGTTGTGAAGAATTAGCAAATGTTCTCGACATCAAGATGAAAAACCAAGCCAAAAATAGCTTGTTTCATGGGTTTAAATTACATCCTTCTTGTACTGTGGATGCTATTGCAGAGCTAATAGAGAAAACAACAACGAAAAAGCAACGTGCGAAAATGAATGGAGGTTTAGTGGATATAATGTTAAATAATGCAAAAGGGAATCTGGATCTTCGGATTTGTGATGATTGTGCAGACAGTGATGAATTGCTTACGATCAAATTGGAGGATTTTGAAGCTGCTATGAGATTGATACCCCAATAGATGTTTGAAAGTTTTTGTGCTTCAGTGTGTCCTAGCTTTTGTATCAGTCGAACTTTAAATTTGTATTTTCAATAACTGCTTTTTAAGTATTTGGGATGATGAAATCTCTGCGCTTTAATGCTTCGTGATTCCTGTCTTTATTACTTAGTACTGTTATATTTAAGATATCCTTACGAGGTAACAATATTGGCATGATAGAGAGAATTTTAATTTTCTGGTCTTCAAGATATGCCAAATCTGAAACTTTTTAGTTCCTCTATAGTATCTTTTTACAGTTTTGGTGATGTCAGACATGATAGTTCAATGGTGTCTAGATATGTATACAACTAAATGAAGCTTCAATTTTAGATTCAATGGTTTCTAGATATGTATAAAACTAAATGAAGCTTCAATTTGAGATGTTGTTTAACTGAAAAAATTTACTCAAACACATACTTACAATACCATGTCAACATCATTATTTAGTACGAGATATTTGATAAACGTTGCTTTAGTTTTCTTAATTCAATACGGTTACACGGTGCTCTCCTACTTGCAAAGCATCTCATTGAGAAGTGACCATCTAGAAGCGATAGCTTGTGCCTCGATTAACAGATAGATATCATTTGCCAAAAAACATAATTCGTTAATTGACATTCCTTCTATATCTGATTAGAAAATTATTATTTGAATTTTAAATACAGAAATCAAATATCTTAGTTAGAATTATATACATTCTATCTTAAGTTAGGTGACGAGACGTTCAAATTCTATAATTTCCTTTAGGACTCTTATTTGAAGTTGAGTCATTTTCAAGACATTTCTATGAAATCAATGCGTCCACTCTGCATATTATTCTAGAGTAATCAATATCATAACTATGGACGTAGGCAACCACATTAAAAAACAACTCTGTCCAACTTTTTTTTTTACGTTTGTTATATCTCATAGCATAGTGGATATTAAGGTGCACTATTGAATCCTTAAAGTTGCTATTGTAGTTAATTTTACATAAGGTGTCAAAACCCAAACCCAAGGGGCTTTGATCGACCCTAGGATACGAATTGGTATAAGACCACCAGAGTCCATAACAAGCTTAATACATCATAGAATATGACATTCAATTCTTAATTTAAACAAAATTTTGACAAAGTATCTCCTAAAAACTGAACTAACTAGTATCTCCTAAAAACTGAACTAACTATGGATCAAAGTCTCATGTCAACCCATTAACCTATATGAAATCCATATATTCCACAAGTAATACAGATAAATGAGAGTTCAATTTAACCCCAACTAACATACCATATTGTCAAACTTATACATAATACAGGTGGTGGAGCTAATAACACAAGAATAATAATAAAGTATCCTAACTATTACAATCCATACATACATAAATTGTGGCACATAAACCAATTTCTCAATTCAATTAGGAATCCTTTGTAACTTAAGTTGTAGAAAAATAAAGAACAGGGGTGAGTGTCTAACTTAGTGAGCAAATCACTGAATAAAATATAAACATATAGACACTCCTCCATAATATACCAAGTAGTTTAATTTTTCACCATTTCTGTTGATCAAATTTTTGCATTTAAATTTCATGATCATTTTATTTCTATTAAGCCTATGGATTTATTTTTCGGGAGTTATGTATCGTCGTTTCCTAGATCATGCCTAAATAAAATTATTCTTTTCATAATTATTTACAATCACTTTGATTTTAGAGGCATTAAATATTGTCGTCCCCCTAAAACCCCACCGTTAGTGAAATTACTTACTATTATCCCCCTCACACAAAATAAATGTACCGGATATCTACTAGGAGTATTAAGTATCATCATTCTTTTAAAACCTCACATACAAGAGTATTAAGTATTATTATTCCCTTGTTGTGTAGGTAACACTAATATCCATTAGGGGCATTACATATCGTCATCCCCCAAATTAAAAAAGAAAATTTTTTAACTGATAACATTAATTATAACTTTAACTTAACTCTTCAATCTAATCCAGATTTGGAGTAATATACATGTGATGTTACGCTAATGCAAGATATATTATGCATGCAATATAACGTAAATATTTTATTCAATATTAACTCACAACTTGTAAGATTTAAAAGGTCTAGAGGTATTACCTGTCGTCGTCCCCTTAAAACCCCACGATTAAGAGTGCTATGTACTGTTGTCCCCTTCATACAAAATATATGTATCGAATATCTATTAAGGGTATTATTTATCATCGTCTCTTTAGAACCTTACATACAAGGGCGTTACATATCGTTGTCCCCTCTTTACGTAGATAACACTAATATTCACTAATAGTGTTATGTAAACTCTCATTACTATAAGCGTTAGGCATCGTCATCCCCATGATAAGAAAGATTTTTAACTGATAGCATTAATTATAATTTCAATTTAACTTAACTCTTCAATCTCAATTAATTCTTAAATCCAATAACCAATATACATTTGACATAATATATATATATATGATGCTATGCTAATGTAAGATGTATTATGCATGCAATATAATATAAATATTTTTTTCCAATAATAACTCATAATCCATAAGATTAAGAAGATCTTTGGTTGTCAAGATTGGAGGTGGTTGGTAGCTCTTAATCTCCTATAACCATTTAACAATAATTGTTAATATAAATAGGCACACATTAGAATTAATTCAAATATTTATACTAGAATTAACCCATCAGATTACTCACCCTCCATCCACTATTCATAGTCTAATGTTTGAATAATCATTTAAGTTAAGATAAAGTAATTTTCAACACCTCCAAATCGACAATTTCAATCAAAATAAGGATTATTTCCTATCCAATTTCACTATTTTTAATTATTTCAATAAATTTACAATTTAATCAATAAATAACCAACAATTAAAAGATTATTTCAACATCTAAAATTCTAAACATAAATCAATAAATCCCATGCAGCAATTCAATTAACTCACTATTCTAATTATGCCATTCTATTAGAATTAAATTCAATAAATTTAATAGTTTTAATCCATTTATCCTCGCAAATTAGATCTCAGCTTGATTTCAAATCGTAATACAGGGTCGAAAATCAAATTCTGTGCGTCGAAGAGAAGTTACTGAACCAGTTATGGTACAAAATCAATGTTAATGCATGTTATGAAGACGACACTAAAGACTATCAAAACCACCAATCTGAGAACATTAAGTGCTATTTATTTCTTGCTACCAACCTTATTCAGTGGCGTTCTAAGAAGCAAAGAGCAGCTGTCATGCACAAAAACAGAATATAGGGTCCTCACTAGCACTGTTACAAAATTGGGCTGGGTCAAAACACTATTCACCGAGCTTGAGCTGGAGTTTTCCTTTCCTCCCAAGTATTTGCTGTGATGAATAGGGTGTCAATGCACTGACTTCTAATACTGTGTTTCATGGTCATACAACACACATTCAAATCGATGGCGACTACATCAAAGATCAGGATACTGCCAAAAAATGTGATTATTCAATATGTTCGTATTGATCTTCAAAAGACTGATATTCTAACTAGAACCCTGGCAGCTCACAAGTTTGATTATCTTAGGAGCAATTTGATCGTACACACTGTTGAACGATGTCTTGACAGGCAAGACAAACCGTTGAATTGTATAAGTGATCTGTATCAAAGTTAAAAGTTTAGTGTATGAGAAGTGATTAGTATCTTAGCTGAGTTACTTTTCCTTCCAAAATTGTGTTGGGTTTGACACTTGGTTGGCATCTGATCTGAGCAAAACTCTACTTACAAAGTTGTTGTCTATCCTAAGCGGGCAAATTCCTTTGCAAGTTGTTGATGTCTTTTGGAGCTGGTCTTCTGGCGATAAGATTTTTGTTTTCTGAATTACTGAGTATCTGATCTTAACTGGTTCATTTTACACATTGATGTTGATTTTCTTCATGTTGCTGATTTTGGTGGTGGTTGGATTATCCGTGATGTTGTTTTACTGAATTCTGGGTTGAATTCTTTTGCACTACTACTGATTTGGCTTGTTTCTGGGTTATTTTTTTCCTGGTTTCCGGGTTAATAATTTAGCTGCTGATTAACTATTCTTATATGCTATGCTTGGATTACTGGTGATGCTGATTGACTGATTTCTGGGCTGGCTCCCTCTGCATTATTGCTGGTTTTGGCTAGCTTCTGGGTTGTTTTTGTTTGATTTCTGGGTTGATTATTTCCTGTATTGCAGCTGATTTAAAGTTGCAGTGCTTTTACTACCAAGCGGAGAATATAGAGATTTCAGTTTGAGTGGGGATATTACGCCATATCAGGGTAGTCATCTGTGAAGAATGGATATAAATGGACTGTATTGAAAATTTTACTGGGTTACGTTAGTAAAAAATACAAACTGATAAGTTAAAATAATTTTGTATAAATTGTAACGGAAAACGTTAGTGTTTCTGTTTCGTTTAACAGAATCTATTAATGTCTGTTTGCCATATAAAGAGACAAATATGGCATTTTGCGTTCAAAAAAATAAAAAAAATCTCTCTCCCCGAATTCTCCGGAATCTCTCTCCATTTCTCTCTCTCTTTCGTCTTTCTTCTTAGATCTAGGGTTTCTTGTTATAGTTGTTGCTCAGATCTGCATGGTTTCTGGTTGTTTTTGGAGCATTCCCGACAAAAAGGCAAGGCATCTTACAGGCAAAAGGGATAAAGCTGAAATGCTTAGAGATTGATGCAAAGGCTCGATTATAATATGATGCATTGGTTTAGATCTTCATGCTTTTGTCAATGGAACTGCCCGTCATTAATGGAAGT
>JAJEJH010001241.1:0-27825 GCA_026122585.1 Anacardium occidentale | reverse complement strand
ATACACACGTTTAAAATTTTCCTTTACATAGGCATGTGAACTTTTTTACTGGGGCATGCATCCAATGTTGACTATATGACGTCTACACTATTAGGCATGCACGAGTTGGTAGTGCATTTTCACTTTTTATGACACATGATTATACACTTGAAGGTCGCATGGTCATATTTCCTTGCATCTTATTGTACAAATGCCTAGACAACTTAACAACCTTATGAGTTTCCTTATAGGACACACATGGTCTTGTTACCAAGATATACATGATTTGTACCTAACCAAAATTATAAAATATCAATTCTTTGTCCTTTTTATCATGGATCAATTTAGGCAAGGATAAGTCAAATATTTTAACATAGTTTTTCATCACATCAAAACATGTAAAGTTTTAACAATTCCAAAGTTTGACAATGTCATGACCTTACATGAAACTTTCATGCCTATGAGGCTCTTTGTTATAGTTGTGAAGTTGATGTTTCATGCTCGTAACTGATGTGAAAGTTACGATTTGATCTTGGGTTGATTGTCAAGGGTCAAATTATAACTTTTACAAGGTTTTGTGATGTATTTGTAATTTATGAAATTATAAGGACTAAAACAATTTTCACATCGCTAACTAAAATTAATTTTATTAATTTTAATTATATGTATATATATTTGATTGATATATATATATACATGATGTTAGGTATATGAGTCAAGACTGAACTATGAATGTTTTTGGTTTTTCGAGAATGTATGCTTTTAATATCGTATTAAATAAGACCTGTGTGTCTTTACTTCTCTTATGTCATTCTTGATGTAATTCTTTTTTCATCTTTATTCCCTTGAATGTAACTTGAGGTTTTTGAATTTTTATATAAACTTTAAAATTGTTAGTTATTTGTAATTTCTAAATAATTATGTAATTAGGAGACAAAGTCATGTAATTATTTGAAGATTAAAAAAAAAGAAGTAGGCAACATGTTTTAGTTCATGCCTTATTCAAAATGCATGATGGGTTTTACTTTGTCAAATATCACTTAATATATAAACTAAAACTGATGAAAGTTAATTTAAAACTTTCAATAAATATAAAATCATAATGGGAACCTTCTAATATAGCATTACTAAAATATGCCCTTATTTGTGGGAACCTTGTTTGCCAAAGCGAATGGCAACATATTACTAGAAAAAGATTAGTTGTTGGCTTTATTAGGTCAAACTTAAGTGACAGTGAAAGTGAAATTTGTTAGAGACTAAGTGGAGATGTATTTATTGATAAAGGACATATATAGTATTTGACTCACTAATTTCGAAAATCATAATTGAGGCTTCTATGGTTTGTTGGGGTAAAACCTAACTTGAGATCGTGGGCTTTTACTAATTGGTTTGGTTACTTACCTATTCAAATCAACTTGTCTTCTTTACCAAAACAATGGTTAATTTGATTTGATATGATCTCGATCCACTAAAAAGTCTACCAAGACTTCTCAAATTTAATAATGAAGACTGTTGGCTTGAGAAAAATAGTAGGAGTGTTTAATAAAATCCTGATTAAACAAATTCAAATAAATCAACTAATTATTTTTTTCTATACATATGTAAATCATCACAGTATGACAAATTCTAATTCATTATATCTAATTTTAGAAAAGAAGAACAGGTTAGAGGGTGCCAACTTCCCTAATTAGTATAAGAACTTAATGAAAGTTCTACATTAGGAAGAAAGATTGTATGTGCTTAAGGGTGAAACTTCCTCAAAACCTAATCCCAATCCCACCTTTAAAGTTCTTGATTCTTATTCTAATAATCAAAAAAAAGTATGAAGGTTTTTAATGTCTCATGCTGGCCTTTATGTCACTTAAGCTATAGATGCAACATAAAGATATAGATACCAAGTCCATACTTTTTCACTTACATGAGATGTACAAAACTCACAAGAGGTTTGAACATTATAGAGTGACATCTATGCTGTTCAATTATAGGATAAGCGAGGTTACACAAGTAAGTACTCATGTAGCCAAAACGATTGGCTATATTAATAGGTTAGTCAACCTTAGGTTCCTTATGGATAACAGAGTGGCTTTTGATATTAGGTAAACTCTCTTACTTCTTTTTGGTTAAATTTTATCATGAATTTAATTTAAATGAGGAGTGCATATTGGTTGAACTATTCGAGATTATTAGAACTACTAAGCAAAACATAGTTAAGGCATAAAGGAAGGAGATGTTTTTGGTTGGTGCCAAGCATAAAGCCAAAGGTAAGGGCAAAGCCAAGCCCAAGCCTAAGGCTCAGGCCTAAACCTAGACCTTACCTATTTTGTAACTTACTAGTGGAGTGGGGAAAGGATAGGTTGTTTACTTCTTCTATGGTAGACTAGATCATTAGAGAAAACATTACAAGGTTTATCTTAGACATAAGAAGAGAACTCTACTGCTTATCCCTTGTCTGACTTGCTCATCCATTTTGATCATATCTACCCTCATTTTGTCTTTGACCAAGGTCCTCCATCTTTTTGGTTGGCTTATGTCCCTTTTAGTCAATCCTATTAGTCTCTTTTACACTCCTTAGCACTCTCGTCTTATTATTCCTTTTGTTGTTCCTCTTGAATCTTTGATCTCTTGTCTCCTTAAGTGTGTTTATGTTATCGTTGTCTTGTTTTTGTACTCCCATCTCTAGTGCTCTTTATGGTGCAAGTTTGTGTCTTGTGTTTAAAATGTCTTTTCTTGGGCTTACATTTTTTTGGTTGCTTCCTCGTCTTGTTGTCCTTCCCCTAGTTAGCTATGATACCTTCCTCCTTTAGAGTTGGTTATGGTAGTTTCTCCTCTATGGTGCCCTCTTCGACTTCCATAGGGGATTCCCTTATTATTGCTTTGTCTAATTTAGTTGCCAGGTTCGCTAATTTGCTAGGGCAAGTTGTGGTTCAGCCTCTTAAGGAGGTTGTTGATGATGGTGCCAAGAAATGGAAAGCTTGGGCGATTGTGTTTTTATAGGGAAAAGACTTTTTGCTGCCAATTGGTCATAGGCAACAGTGGTCTTTTTTTTTTTTTTTTCCAAAATTTTGTTAATTATAAGTTTTTTATACATTTTTATATTTTTATGAATTTTTACAATTTTAATATCTTAATATTATTTTATTATTTTTATTTTTTATTTAAAATAAAAAAATGTTTTTTAATTTTTAATATTTAATAGTTGATTGTTAAATTTTTTTTGTTTATTTTTGTCAATAGGTGAGTTTTTAGATTTTGGAAAGTTGATGGGTATGCTTCATTTGCATAAACATTTGGGTGGGATTAAGTTATTTGGCCTATGTCTAAAATAATAACTTTGACCGGCGCTCTTGTTCAAATAGAAAAAGAAATTAACCCTGGGCCGATTCATCTTTCCTCAATGGAAGACAAATAAATAATTATTATTATTATTTTGGTAATTACAAATACATTATTATTGGTGAACGAGGAAAATGCACCGGAAAGCTAATGAAACTGCCTTGAAGATTCCTTTGTATTCTATGCTGACGTTTCAATTGTTATGCAGAAAAAAATTAAGCAAAATAAATTAGCATTAGATGCTTATAAAAAGCAAAATAAATCTCTCTTTGTACATGCTTCAGTTTCCCTTGTTCCTGCTTTAGTTTACTTTGTTCTCTTTCCTTAATTATCAAGAGAGAAGAAAAATATATATGGAGAATGGTCCGGATAAACAACCATCAGGATCTGAGAAACGTAGAACCATTCATGACTGTGCTCAGCTGGGGGATCTTGAGGGGTTTCAGAAGCTAATTCAGGATAATCCATCTCTTGTCAATGAAAGAAATGCATTTGTAAGATTAAATTTATTTTGCTTTATTTTTAAATTATTGAATACATATCCACTTGAAAGAATTCGATATTTTCAATTCGTTGTTTAGAGGGTAGTTTTAAGTCAACGGTAGAAAATATTGATGGGGTTTGGAAGAAAAACTAGAACTTAATAAGAAAAGAAGAAAGGGGTTTTGCCAAATTATGCAGGGAACAATAATTAAGTTTCTTTGCAAACTAACTAATTTAAGTACAATGAATGCGAGGGTGTTTATCTTCCCATTTATGTATTCATTTTCGTTTAAGTGCAGATGTTCGAGACACCCCTTCATGTTTCTGCTAGTAACAACAAGACAGAAATAGTGAAATTACTGATTGAATGGAAAGGAAATGATAAAGTTGACTTGGAAGTGAAAAACATGGTATGTGTTCAGTATTAGTTTTCTGGATAGAAATCTAGCTAAACACAATAAAGCAAAAAATATGCTAGTTATATGTGATTGCTTAATTAGAAAAAGAGGGAAACAAACATCTGTTATATATTTTTTAGGTTTTTGATCTGATGAGTCTTGCAGCATGGAGAAACTCCATTGCATGTAGCTGCCAAGAATGGATCTACCGAAGCTGCTCGATTACTTCTTTCTCATGGTGCTCTTATTGAAGCCAAAACTAAGGTGATTTCTATCTATACCACTTTTCCTGAAAAATGTGAGAGTAACAGATTTTTATTCAATTTTTTCCTCTTTTTCACACGCAGTACGGAGTAACACCATTAAATCTTTCTCTTTGTCACTCAATTCGAGCAGAAGACAGTTCAATTGTGGAGACACTGCTCGAGAATAATGCAGATTGTGATGCTATTGATGATGTATGTATTTTATATTCTAAAACGATAAAATTTTTTCTTGCCAATTAGCAGTAGTTTAAGTAACTTTGAATACAGGAGGGCTTGACTCCTGTAGATCATCTCTCAAAAATCCAAGAAAATGGGAAGTTGTATGATTTATTAATCTCTCATCAAGAAAAGCAACGAAATAAGAAGTTACATGAAGCATGCAAGAAGCAAAAAGAAAAGATTGATGCCCTTGAAAAAGAGCTATCAAATATTGTGGGTCTGGAGGAACTCAAGAGGCAACTTCGGATATGGGCAAAGGGAATTCTTTTGAATGAGAGGCGCAAGGCCATGGGACTGAAAATCGGCGCTGCTGAAAGACTTCCTCACATGGCTTTTCTAGGAAGTCCTGGAACAGGTGAAATTGCTGTCTATTATACTTTATCAGTTAAAATTACTGCTGAAATTTTTAATTTTTCATATTGGATAGGTAAGACTATGGTGGCTCGAATCCTTGGAAGACTACTCCATAGTGTGGGAATTTTGCAAACTGACAAAGTAAAAGAAGTCCAACGGCCGGATTTAGTTGGTGAATATATTGGTGAAACTGGATATAAGACCAAGAACGCGGTACACCACTTTGCTTTCCATATCATATGTTCCATAGTGCAAGAAATTTATTAATTAAAAATTTAACATAATCTGATGGACTTGTATCCTCTCTTTACCTGATATTAATTTGATGGACTTATATCCTCTCTTTACCTTATATATTTCAAAATGCATAATATTTTAGAATAATGTATAGTTTAATTTAACAAATAATAATGATAATTTTTTTGCACAGATCAAAGAAGCAGAGGGAGGTATTCTTTTTGTGGATGAAGCATACCGACTGGTGCCGGAGGATAGAAGTCCCTGTGACACTGGGTTAGAAGCCTTGGAAGAGATCATGGCTAGTATGGACAATGGAAAAGTTTTAGTCATATTTGCCGGCTACAATGATGCAATGCAACATGTAATATCTTCTAATGAAGGTTTCAGCAGAAGGGTTACAAAAATTTTTAAGTTTGAAGATCTGAGTTGTGAAGAATTAGCAAATGTTCTCGACATCAAGATGAAAAACCAAGCCAAAGATAGCTTGTTTCATGGGTTTAAATTACATTCTTCTTGTACTGTGGATGCTATTGCACAGCTAATAGAGAAAACAACAACGAAAAAGCAACGTGCGAAAATGAATGGAGGTTTAGTGGATATAATGTTACATAATGCAAAAGGGAATCTGGATCTTCGGATTTGTGATGATTGTGCAGAGAGTGATGAATTGCTTACCATCAAATTGGAGGATTTTGAAGCTGCTATGAGATTGATACCCCAATAGATGTTTGAAAGTTATTGTGCTTCAGTGTGTCCTAGCTTTTGTATCAGTCGAACTTTAAATTTGTATTTTCAATAACTGCTTTTTAAGTATTTGGGATGATGAAATCTCTGCGCTTTAATGCTTCGTGATTCCTGTCTTTATTACTTAGCACTGTTATATTTAAGATATCCTTACGAGGTAACAATATTGGCATGATAGAGAGAATTTTAATTTTCCGGTCTTCAAGATATGCCAAATCTGAAAATTTTTAGTTCCTCTATAGTATCTTTTTACAGTTTTGGTGATGTCAGACATAATAGTTCAATGGTGTCTAGATATGTATACAACTAAATGAAGCTTTAATTATAGATTCAATGGTTTCTAGGTATGTATAAAACTAAATGAAGATTCAATTTGAGATGTTGTTTAACTGAAAAAATCCATTCAAACACATACTGTACCATGCCAACATCATTATTTAGTACGAGATATTTGATAAACGTTGCTTTAGTTTTCTTAATTCCATATGGTTACATGGTGCTCTCATACTTAGCAAAGCATCTCATTGAGAAGTGACCATCTAGAAGCAATAGCTTGTGACTCGATTAACAGACAGATATCACTTGCCAAAAAACATAATTCGTTAATTGACATTCCTTCTATATCTGATTAGGAAATTATTATTTGAATTTTAAATATAGAAATCAAACATCTTAGTAAGAATTATATCCATTCTATCTTAAGTTAGGTGCCGAGACGTTTAAATTTAGTAATTTCCTTTAGGACTCTTATTTGAAGTCGAGTCATTTTCAAGACATTTCTATGAAATCTATATGCACTCTGCATATTATTCTTCTAGAGTAATCAATATCATAACTATAGACCTAGGCAACCACATTAAAAAACAACTGTGTCCAACTTTTTCTTTACGTTTGTTATATCTCATAGCATAGTGGATATTACGGTGCACTATTGAATCCTTAAAGTTGCTATTGTAGTTAATTTTACATAAGGTGTCAGAACCCAAACCCAAGGGGCTTTGACCGACCCTAGGATACGAATTGGTATAAGACCACCAAAGTCTGTAACAAGCTTAAAACATCATAAAATATGACATTCAATTCTTAAGTTAAACAAAATTTTGACAAAGTATCTCCTAAAAACTGAACTAACCATGGATCAAAGTCTCGTATCAACCCATTAACCTATATGAAATCCATATATTCCACTAGTAATACAGATAAAGGAGAGTTCAATTTAACCCCAACTAACATACCATATTGTCAAACTTATACATAATACAGGTGGTGGAGCTAATAACACAAGAATAACAATAATGTATCCTAGCTATTACAATCCATACATACATAAATTGTGGCACATAAACCAAATTCTCAATTCAATTGGGAATCCTTTGTAACTTAAGCTGTAGAAAAATAAAGAACAGGGGTGAGTGTCTAACTTAGTGAGCAAATCACTGAATAAAATATAAACATATAGACACTCCTCCATAATATACCAAGTAGTTTAATTTTTCACCACTTCTGTTGATCAAATTTTTGCATTTAAATTCCATGATCATTTTATTTCTATTAAGCCTATGGATTTATTTTTCAGGCGTTATGTATCGTCGTTTCCTCGATCATGCCTAAATAAAACTATTCTTTTCATAATTATTTACAATCACTTTGATTTTAGAGGCATTAAATATTGTCGTCCTCCTAAAACCCCACCATCAGGGAAATTACTTACTATTATCCCCCTTACACAAAATAAATGTACCGGATATCTACTAGGAGTATTAAGTATCATCGTTCTTCTAAAACCTCACATACAAGAGTATTAAATATTATTATTCCCTTATTATGTAGGTAACACTACTACCCATTAGGGGCATTATATATCGTCATCCCCCAAATTAAAAAAGAAAAATTTTTAACTGACAACATTAATTATAACTTTAACTTAACTCTTCAATCTAATCCACATTTGGAGTAATATACATGTGATGTTATACTAATGCAGGATATATTATGCATGCAATATAACATAAATATTTTATTCAATATTAACTCACAACTTGTAAGATTTAAAAGTTCTAGAGGTATTACCTGTTGTCGTCCCCTTAAAACCCCACGATTAAGAGTGCTATGTACTGTTGTCCCCTTAATACATGATAAATGTATCGAATATCTATTAAGGGCATTATTTATCATCGTCCCCTTAGAACCTTACATACAAGGGCGTTACATATCATTGTCCCCTCTTTATGTAGATAACACTAATATTCACTAACAGTGTTACGTAGACTCTCATTATTATAAGCGTTAGGCATCGTCATCCCCCTGATAAGAAAGATTTTTAACTGATAGCATTAATTATAATTTCAATTTAACTTAACTCTTCAATCTCAATTAATTCTTAAATCCAATAACCAATATACATTTGACATAATATATATATGATGCTATGCTAATGTAAGATGTATTATGCATGCAATATAATATAAATATTTTTTTTCAATAATAACTCATAATCCACAGGATTAAGAAGATCTTTAGTTGTCAAGATTGGAGGTGGATGGTAGCTCTTAATCTCCTATAACCATTTAACAATAATAGTTAATATAAATAGGCACACATTAGAATTAATTCAAATATTTATACTAGAATTAACCCATCAGATTACTCACCCTCCGTCCACTATTCATAGTCTAATGTTTGAATAATCATTTAAGTCAAGATAAAGTAATTTTCAACACCTCCAATTCGACAATTTCAATCAAGATAAGGATTATTTCCTATCCAATTTCACTATTTTTAATTATTTCAATAAATCATAATTTAATCAATAAATAACCAACAATTAAAAGATTATTTCAACATCTAAAATTCTAAACATAAATCAATAAATCTCATGCAGCAATTCAATTAACTTACTATTCTAATTATGTCATTCTATTAGAATTAGATTCAATAAATTTAATAGTTTATTTCATTTATCCTCACAAATTAAATCTCAACTTGATTTCAAGTCGTAATACAGGGTCGAAAATCAAATTCTGTGCGTCGAAGAGAAGTTACTGAACCAGTTATGGTACAAAATCAATGTTAATGCATGTTATGAAGACGACACTAAAGACTATCAAAACCACCAATCTGAGTACAATTGCAGGGATATGATTCCGGAAGCAGTAACCTCTCTTCCTATGATTTAGCACTAATGAAATTATCATACTTTGGAAATGTTAAAACACCATAAATCCTACTACCATTACCAGAAATAACAGCAGTGTACCTAACATCAATTTACTAGAAGTGATTTCATATCCCAGGCAATATCTAGAGCCTTGACTAGAATGTTCTGTTCTCCTATGTGGCTTTTACATCTCACTGCTTCAGAATACTAATTCAATTTCAATTATGCAGCACAAATGACCAAAATTTTATTAAGAATTAAAACAAAATCCTAAAAGACCAGTGCAAAAAAAAAAAAAAAAAAAAACTGAAAATATCAACAACCCAGAAATTAAAACGACAAAAAGAACTCATTTGTAGAGCAAAAAAAAAAAAAAAAAAAAAGATATTAAAACCTCAGGGCACTGAAGCCATTTGTCAGTCTTCCCTAGCTCTTCAAAGAGAAGAAAACAATGCTCACTTCTCACCATCTTCACATACTTGTTTAGCGTCTTCACAAATGGTGTTTTGTCACTGAAGCACCTCATTATCTCTCCAGCTCATGGGTCTCCGTTTCCTCGCTCGTCCGACCTGACAGTCGCCTTCTGGTCGGTTCAAAACGCAGGAGATTCGTGCCGTCGGGAGCTTCCTGGGAGGAAGCCATGGAGGGGCAAAGGTGAATGAGGAGGAAGAAGAGAGAGTAGAGACTTCCAGAGACTTCGGCGATGGTGCTGATCAGTTTTGGCCGGGCCATGGCTCTTTGAAAATAATAATCTTATTGGGGACTTTTGGCAATAACGAAAATTAGGGGTATAATGAAATGGCAAAAGTACCCCTGACTGATGAAAAAATTAAAAGAATTCAGGAATTTCAACTGGCTAAAATACCCGTCATACAGAAAGCAAATGGAAAATTAAGAGAGTACCCATGACAACAAAATATATATATATAAAAAAATTAAATAGACTCAAATGACAAAAATATCCTTGATGCATCAAGGAATTTAAACATTCATTTATTAATTTCAAGTTAAAGTTTTTTGGAACTAAACCCTAATTCAAGTTTGATTCCAATCAAATCCAATTCTAAGTTTAATAAACTCATACCAATTTAACGTAGTTCAGTTTTTGTAATTTCGTTGTTATGAATCAATACTTAGAAAATGTGCCTTTAATCAAAACTGATCTTAGAATAAACTTCATTTGCCCCCTAAATATTTTACCATATTATAAACCGAACCTAATTTCTTTTTATTAATATCAATTTCATCTCTCAAATCAGAATTTAAAGTATTTTCTAAGACTCTAAATTATGTAAATCAATTGGTGATAATAAATACACTAACACCACCAGTTCAGATTTAAAATTAGGGTCATACTTAATGCAGAGCCTAGTTTGTATGAACCCAAAGGATTGAGATTGAGAGAAAGAACATTATCATTTATAAGTTTTTTATTTGATAAACAAAATTTTAAACAAATATTCATACCAGGCAGGTGAATTTATGCATGATCTTATGAACAAATATTTAACCCAACAGGTGAATTCTGAGATAAATTCGAATTCATACTGCTCAAAATGGTCCAAAGGATTCCACTGTAAAACAGTATGATTCAAATTTATCAGGAACTCGATTACTCAGTTATCAGATGCTTCAGTTAATTTGGCCTTCTATTTCTTTTAACTTGGGAGCAGACCATTTAAAATAGGCCAAAGAACATATTCGCACCCATAGTTTGAGGCGGGAAATGTCCCACCCCTAAGTTTTCAAAAATCTGTCTCCCACCTTTGACCAAATTCAATATTAAATATAATTGTAAACAGTAACATTTCAAGGGCAATTTTATCATTTTATGATTAAAATTTTATATAAATATAAAATTTTAAAAAATATATTAAAAAATTTTAAAAATTAAAAAAAAAAATAAACTGACCACTGCCGCTAGCGTTGATAATGGCATTAGGTGGTCGTTGCCAGCCACCTGGTTCTAGGACCATTTGGTGGAAGCGATCAAATCTAACCATCGAAAATAGTTAAAAAATGTCGGTATTGGTCCCAACGATAGTTTTTGGTCATGTTTTTCGGTGAAAGAGGCCAGATCTGACCTCCTCCTCCAAAATTAGAGGCGGCCAGATCTAGTTACCTCCACCCAATGAGGAGGCCCGATCTGGCCTCTCTTAGAACCAAGTGATCGTAGACGGCCATCTGATACGGTTATCAATGGCCACCGCCACTAACATCGGTTGTGGTGGCCGGTTTATTTTTAAAAAAATTTTAAAATTTTAAATTTTTTTATATTTAAAAATTATTTTATAATTTTATTACAAATTTGTATTTGTTAAAGGGTATTTTAGTAATTTTATTTAAAAAATTATAAAATATGTTTGAATTTTAATCCAAAGGTGGGAGACTGAGTTTTTGAAAACTTAAGGGTGGGACTTTGTCCCCGCCTCAAATTATGGGTGAGACTAAATGCTTTGGCCTTTAAAATACTTCACAGGTCATGTTCAAGAGCGTCCTTTTTTTTTTTTTACAACAAATTATACAATGATTTTTATGCTACTGGATTAATATATATATATATATATTTTTTGGATGGCGAAATTCGATGCAATTGTCCACCATTAATACATGTTATAATAATAAAAAAAAGATAATTTTAATTAAAACCATTAAAATGTGTTAATTAAGGGGCTTAAAACTTGTATCACAGCAATGTTTTAGTTTGAAAATATTAAGCTCCATCTCATTTTAAGGACAGTTATGATTAATTTTAAACAGTGAAAAGTTTTTTGAACAAGATTTATTAGGGGTGTCACTGTAATGATGATTTAAATTCTTGCCGTGGAATTTATTGCCTATGAACATTAATGAATGAATCACTGCAACACAGTCACACCAAATGTGAACGGTTCACTAGTGGCTTGTTGGGGATGCGATTATATGTCTGGTCCGAAAAGAAGAAGGCAAGATCGTACTGATGTTCAACTGTTCCAGTCTGCATATGCCAAATGCATACTAATTAAAGCCAAAGCGTTAGAATTAAAAGCCTTGTGCTACACCCTTTGCCGCTGACACCAAACTTTATTATGGAGACAATGAAAATTTTGAGCACTCCTCATCTACCAGCATAATAGGTGTTTTGTAGAATTTAACCCTTAACAAACCACGAACTAAGTTTTTGCAATGTCCACCTCAATTACAGTGACAAGTCTGTAAAAGAGTATTGAGATCCATTAAAAACATTATGAATTTTGGTCTTCATTTCGAAACTGGCTCTATGCTATAGTTGGAGTGTTTTTCTGATTCTGATTGGGCAAACAATATTGAAGACAGAAAATGCAACATTTAAGTGCTATTTATTTCTTGCTACCAACCTTATTCAGTGGCGTTCTAGGAAGCAAAGAGCAGCTGTCATCCACAAAAACAGAATATGGGTTCCTCACGAACACTGTTACAAATTTGGGCTGGGTCAAAACACTATTCACTGAGCTTGGGCTGGAGTTTTCTTTTCCTCCATAGTATTTGGTGTGATAAATAGGGTATCAATGCACTGACTTCTAATGCTGTGTTTCATGGTCATACAACACACATTCAAATCGATGGCGACTACATCAAAGATCGGGATACTGCCAAAAAATGTGATTATTCAATATGTTCGTATTGATCTTCAAAAGACTGATATTCTAACTAAAACCCTGGCAGCTCACAAGTTTGATTATCTTAGGAGCAATCTGATCGTACACACTGTTGAACGATGTCTTGACAGGCAAGACAAACCGTTGAATTGTAAAAGTGATCTGTATGAAAGTTAAAGTTTTAGTGTATGAGAAGTGATTAGTATCTTAGCTGGGTTACTTTTCCTTACAAAATTGTGTTGGGTATGACACTTGGTTGGCATCTGATCTGAGCAAAACTCTACTTACAAAGTTGTTGTCTATCCTAAGCTGGCAAATTCCTTTGCAAGTTGTTGATGTCTTTTGGAGCTGGTCTTCTGGTGATAAGATTTTGTTTTCTGAATTACTGAGTATCTGATCTTAACTGATTCATTTTACACATTGATGTTGATTTTCTTCATGTTGCTGATTTTGGTGGTTGTTGGATTATCCGTGATGTTGTTTTACTGAATTCTGGGTTGAATTCTTTTGCACTACTACTGATTTGGCTTGTTTCTGGGTTATTTTTTTTCCTGGTTTCCGGGTTAATAATTTAGCTGCTGATTAACTATTCTTTTATGCTATGGTTGGATTACTGGTGATGCTGATTGACTGATTTCTGGGCTGGCTCCCTCTGCATTATTGCTGGTTTTGGCTAGCTTCTGGGTTGTTTTTGGCTGATTTCTGGGTTGATTATTTCCTGTATTGCAGCTGATTTAAAGTTGCAGTGCTTTTACTACCAAGCGGAGAATATAGAGATTTCAGTTTGAGTGGGGATATTACGCTATATGAGGGTAGTCATCTGTGAAGAATGGATATAAATGGACTGTATTGAAAATTTTACTGGGTTACGTTAGTAAAAAATACAAACTGATAAGTTAAAATAATTTTGTATAAATTGTAACGGAAAACGTTAATGTTTCTGTTTCGTTTAACAGAATCTATTAATGTCTGTTTGCCATATAAAGAAACAAATATGGCATTTTGCGTTCAAAAAATAAAAAAATTCTCTCTCCCCGAATTCTCCGGAATCTCTCTCCATTTCTCTCTCTCTTTCGTCTTTCTTCTTAGATCTAGGGTTTCTTCTTATAATTGTTGCTCAGATCTGCATGGTTTCTAGTTGTTTTTGGAGCATTCCCGACAAAAAGGCAAGGCATCTTACAGGCAAAAGGGATAAAGCTGAAATGCTTCGAGATTGATGCAAAGGCTCGATTATAATATGATGCATTGGTTTAGATCTCCATGCTTTTGTCAATGGAACTGCCCAATGTGTCTTCTTCGACTATCGCTCGACTGTCATCAATAAATCTAAGTATAAATGTGTAACTGATTCGGTCAAACACAGTCCTCCTTCCCTTCTAACGGGAAAAACAAATGACAGGGATCCATGTGGCCATTTCGGAAGCAGGTGGAACAGGACCAGTGGTTTCCCTGGATATTTTAGAAGGGGTAGGAGGTGTTAGTTTTGAATCTTTCAGGGTTTATTAATATTTACCCAATAAAGCATTATTGAAACTATTATAATATGAAATAATTAAAATTATTCTCAAAAAAAATAAATATGAAATATATATAATAAACTTTTAAAAAACACTTAATGATACAAAAAATAAAAGGATTAGATTGATAAACGATCAAAATCGATGAATGATTCTTTCAAAAGGGCTTCTGCTTCCTCGGTGAATGTCTTGGCATTCACCGAGGTAACAGTAATTTTTGGCATCTTCTTCCCTTTTCGATGTCCAAAATCCAATGAAAACATGTTTCAATCTCTCTCGTTATCACTCTCATCTATGTGTAAGTATAATAAAGTAAATTTTATAAAACTTCTCGACCAACATTGGGTTTAAATAATTTTTCTCAAAATACGTCACTATGGTCATGCATCTCCTATGCACGATTGTCCAAGTGATTCTAACTATCCTCATTGTGTCCCTCAACCTCTAAAGACAAAATTTATCCAATAATCACTCAGGTGCACAACCATAGACCTCATATGCACGATCGTAGATTGCACCCAATTACAAAACTGTCATTTCTACTCATGTACAAGCATGTAATCCACCATAACGGTCATATATCACCTCAAATATCAAAATTAAATATATTACATAAAAGAAATGACCAAAATGCCATTAGGAGGTACCTATAGGTTTGACAATACATATGAACGATGAGTAAAGGGGTAGTAGATTGGGAAAAACATAAGTAGACGAACCACAATCATTCTAGTAGCATATTATCTTGTCATATTCTTCAATAAACTCAAATCAACATCCTAGATGTAGACCTTGAAAGCTTGTTGGCTGAACACATAAAAATCATATGCCTCTTCTTTATATATTATAATCTTACTGATTCAATGTACTTTTCATTGGTGCAAATTTACAAACCAACAATACCATGAAAACATGTCAGTTAGTGCTTATTATGGCCAATCTTAAAAGAATCTTAATTTAGAAAAATTATGCATTTTATCACCTAAGAATGTTTTTTATTTTTATTTTTTTATTGCATTTATCTCTACTCTTTGGTAGCTGACCTGTAGCTTGCATCAAAACAGAGAGCACTGTTACATTACAATTGCATAAAGGAATTCTGAACGTAATGCTGACATTGATTTCCGCTCAGGATCGAGTAGACCATTCACAAACTAAAGAAAGCAAAAGTGTCGCCGGAAATTTATAGAAAAATCTGAAAACTTTCTAGTATATCAGGGAATTTATAAGAATAAAAGAAAATAGATATTTTAAAACACAACACTGTAGTATTGAAAAATTATAGAGCACACAAACACAGTTATTTACGTTTTATTTTCGATATGCAATTAAGATAAGAAGAAGGACGTGGAGGGGCTGCAATGTCAACAGCCCTTCCAGCATTTTATTTCCTACATGCAACTAAGATAAGAAGAAGGATTTGGAGGGGCCGGAATCTCAACAGTCCCTTCTAGCATAAGTAAAACTTTCTTCATTGAAGCGCGCAGTGATGGTTCCTCAAGAATACACCAAAGGGCAACTTTGATCATCCTGGCCAACTGTTTTAGTTCAACTTGTTCTTCTTCTACTAGTTGATGCAACTGACCCATCTCGAAACATTTGTATACCCAATCTTCAAGAATGACTTGATCATCTACAAGATCCTGGTTCACGCTTCTCCGTCGACAAATGATCTCTAGCAGTACAACTCCAAAACTGTAAACATCTACCTTGGCTGTAATAGGCATATTTCGATGCCATTCTGGTGCAACATATCCCCTTGTTCCTCTGATTGCGGTAACGGTGTTAGTTTGGTCTGGACTCAATAACTTTGCTAATCCGAAATCAGCAATTTTTGCACATCCGTTCTGGTCCATGAGAATGTTTTGAGGTTTTACGTCACAATGGATGATTTGAGTATCACACTCATCGTGAAGATACAAAATGCCTCTAGCAATATCGCGAGCAATTCCCATTCTTTTAACCCAATCAAGTTGATTTTCGCGTGTGAAAAGTATATCCGCTAGAGATCCATTTGTCATGTACTCATATACCAAGACCTTGTCGGGACCTTGAAAGGAACAACCAATCAGACGAACAAGGTTCCTATGATGAGTCCTTCCAATTATATTAATCTCGGTCAAAAACTCTTTTTCCCAATCAGGTGAAACCTTCTCGAATCTCTTGAGAGCTAATAACTTCTGACAATTTGCCATATTCCCTTTATAGACTCTTCCTGAAGATCCCCTGCCAATTTCTTCTCTGAAGCAATCTGTCATTTTTTCAATTTCTGCACAACTAAATAACATGGGAGCAATGCCCTCACAATATTTGGTGTTTCCGTTACCAGGAATTTTTTGATCGGACCAGGACCAGTATCTGTAAATGACAATTCCCAAAATTGCCAAAATTATAAGCATAAAAGCAACAAATGAACTAATTATCTTAGTTATGATGTCCCTTCGGAGTTCTTTCTTGCCCTGTTTGGGCTCTGTACAATTTGAGGAGGGTATGGTAAAAACCCTGACGAAAGTAGTCCTCTTTGAAGCAGTGTTGAGATTTCGTCTGCCAAATCTCAAAGGAATCCTTTGGAGGCGGCATTGGCCATCAGCGAATAGTGCAACTTCACAATTTCCGTCCGAAAAACATGCTTGTTCGCAGTCTTCTTCGGTTTTTTCTGACAGAATTGAATATGAAGAATCTTCCCAGACAGTATTTTCCACTTCTTCAATAGAAGATCTGACTGTTCCAGGCCCGTTGATGCAACGTTCTGATTTGAGATTTCTCCAACAGCCAGCAGTTCGATTATCTTGGCTAACAGGAACAAATCCTGGAAGACATCTGCACTCAGGTCTCTGGTCAATTAAAACACAATAGCTATTATACCCGCACAGACCCATGGGGACACACTTATCTTCCGAAGATTCCCACAAAACTGACTTGGAACTTTCTTTAGTCAAATTGAGTGAATATAATCGGATAATCCCATCATAATCAAGCCTCATGAAATAGATCATCCCTTCCTTTTGAGGCTCTGTAAGATTCTTTATGATGACGTCAGTCCCCTTAAGCAGGTACAGATGGCCATCAACACCAAGATTTAGTGAAACATTAGCACCAAATCCAGATGTGTTAGAATGCCAATAATTATATTCATTTGCGTCAGCACCATCCTTTGGGAACTGCACGAGGTTTCCGTCTCCTAGCATTATCTTGAGCCGGAATATCCCCGTTGAGTGGTCGGTTTCTGAAACGCTTGCAAACATGCCCCTATCTTCCGGAAGCTGTTGGGTTGGCAAAAT
The DNA here is from genome assembly GCA_026122585.1 of Anacardium occidentale. Taxonomy (NCBI): domain Eukaryota; kingdom Viridiplantae; phylum Streptophyta; class Magnoliopsida; order Sapindales; family Anacardiaceae; genus Anacardium; species Anacardium occidentale. The sequence continues at coordinate 10,237 of JAJEJH010001241.1, read as the reverse complement.
TGTATCAGTTGGCCGGTCGAAAGTCTGCCACACAATTTCTTTATTAGAATTATAAAGCACAAAGTTTCCAGAATCAAGAATAGAAGCCGAAGAGACACCGTAGCCGTCAGCTATATCCATATTTTGGCCTGCATTTGTTTCCAGTACGAACCTGCCTTCTGTATTAAACAGCAAGCTGGAATTTTCTGGAACTGGTGGGTTATCTCTGTAGGCTGTCCAGACTACAGTTTTCTCCTGAACTCCAGAAATGAAAACTCCAACAGCATAGCCATTGCCTTGCCGATAAAATCCGAAGGCAAAGAGACCAGAAGCTGACAGCCATGAGGAGTGCTTTCCGGTGGGTGAAAGGGAGGCTCCTGGGCTTATATTAGACTGATTTTGTTGAGCTTTAACAGTAAGAGATGAACATAACAGGAAAAAAACTAATAAACATTCCATGATAAGAATATGATATTTCATCCTCATATTTTAAAAGACTGAATTGAAGAATAAACTGGAATGCATATTTAAATCTGCGGTGAGTTCAAAAGTCTCCCAAGAAAAGTCGCGTAAAATAAAAATTAGTCCACTTAACGTGTAAATATGGCTACCAAATTCTTGAATGAGAACGCGTGAAAATTATCATTACTAAACCTGACTTTTTCATTTTCATTGATCTCATTAGAAATTAAGATGTCGTTGAGCCAATCAACCGCCCTGCACGATTATAGGTAAGAGACGTGATAGTAATTCCTATACTAAATGAAATGAAATGAAATTTGAGAGTCACTGCTTGAAATTGAAGAGTCCAAAATCGTATAAACCTTACAGAAGCTTATACTCTTTTTAGGTAGGATACAAGTCTCATATCTTACTTGCATGGTAGCCACCCTCGTTTTATGCTTGAATACTACTCAAATCTTCGAGAAGCCATAAATTCGGAAATGGAAAAAATATTGGATTTCCATGCAAAGTGCTGTATAATTTCTTCAAAATTGAAAGTGAAAAATTGCGAGGTATTCAATGGGAAAACATAATTGAAGGAGCCTTCTTTACTTTTATGCCTTAAGGTTCTATTAAGGATAAAAAAAGCTATTGTTCACTGTGTAGATACAACTTTTATTGAATGAAGATTGCTAGGGAAATTTTATCTCATGTATTCTTCATTAGGACAATTTGTGTTAATATCATAGGAGAATTTAGTAAGTTGTAAGAATGTTAATCATCAAAGTGGTTCGTTCATCAAGGCTTATAGAATTTTCCATTTTGTAATGATACATTGTTAGTTTTGATACATATAATTTCCCCAAAGGGGTTACTATGTGCATCAAAATTAATAGCAGCATAAGATCAATTTTTCGAAATGCATGTTTGTGTATAAACTCAATACACCTAAGGTGGTTATTTTTATTCAATTAACGAGTATTTTCCTATTTAGTAGAGTATGAACAATAATCTAGAAAGTGTATTCACTTAAAGGGAATATTTCTTTCGAACATCGTATGTTCCTATTTGTCCTTATATGGTTTTATAATCTTATGCTTGGAATTCTAATTCTATGTCATTTTGTCTACCCAAAGGGGAGTTAATGGTGATGTAGCCTGAATTCCTATAAGAATAATTTATGTTATTTCAAAGCTATATCTTGAGATCTTAGCGTTTGTTGTGTTAATTTGTTGTATTGTTTTCTTGAAATCAGTTGCTACTGCAATGAACAACAATAATTTTATTGTTGAAATTCTCACAAGAAGCAATTTTAAAATGTGGAAATCAGACATAGAATTTGCTCTTGGGATAGCCAATATTGATATGGCCCTTCGAGAGGATGAACTACTTGTGCCCACTATTGAAAGTACTGCAATAGAGAAAAAGTTGCATATCAAATGGGAAAGGTCCAATAAACTTAATCTATTAGCTATGAAAAAGATTGTTGTAGAGTATTTGTTGAGTAGCTTACCAGAGACTAATAATGCTAGAACTTTTATCACTACAATTGGCTAGAGATATGAATTTTTAATTATTCTAAGGCTGCCAATCTGATGAGTGAGTTATTTGTAACAAAATATGACCGTACCAAGGGAGTAAGGGAGTTTATCTTGAAGATTGTTGGCATTCAATTGAAGTTGAAAATCATGAAATTCCTCTTCATGATAACTTCATCGTCTATCACACTTTAAATTCTTTGCCATTAGAATTCAGCTAGCTTGAAACTGTCTATAATGTTTAAAGTGAGAATTAGAATGTTAATGATTTAATCACTAAATGTGTGGCTAAGGAAGAAAAGTTGAGGTCTAAGAAGTTTGAAACTGCTAATCTTGTTGTAACATTAAGAACTTATAATAAAGGGACATGTCAACATAAGAAGCAAAAATCCCATGGTCCTAAAAATGTAACTATTTTTAAGAAAAGGGATTCAAATCAAACTCAAAAGAAAAATGGTTTAAACAATACGTGTTTCTTTTACAAGAGCAAGGTCATGTAAGGTCTCATTGTAAAAAATTCAAGCCCTAGTTAGAAAAAAAAGGAAAAAAAGGATGGTAATGCTCAAGCCTTAGTCTATTTTGAATCTAATATTATTGATGTCCCTAAGGATAGTTAGTAGCTTGATAATTGGTGCTTCTATTCATGTGACAACTACTTTGCAAGGACTAGTCAATAGGCAGTATCCAATTGTGCTAGGCTCAAAGTTGGAAATGATACAAATGTTAAAGTTTGTTGTGTTTGTAGCATCCCAGGTTAGAAAAACCCTTAGGGGTAGAGTTTTGGGGTTAGAAATAGAATTCAGGAATAGATTGGGAGTCTAGAAGAGTTCAGGGATGAGTTAGTAGTTTTTCAGAGTTGTGTGGCCTTCGTATGATACCTTTAGGGAGGTTTCAATCATGCGAAGCGTGGGAAATGAATTATATTCATTTTCCCTAGTGCACCCCCATGCACCATGTCCTGCACGCCCGTGCAGGTGGGATTAAAGAGAGAGAGACGGGAGATTTAGTTCATTTTCTCACCCATTTCAGTATTTTGCTTCTCCATTTCAGCAGCTCCCAGCCCTAGGCATGAAATCCAACTTCCAGTGGCTCCCAATCCAGTAAGAGAGCAGAGAGAATAGCTTGAGTTGAGATCTCCAGTAGCCATGTCGAGAGGTAAGTGTTTCTAACTCTCTCTTTGCGTTCCCAGCTTGTTTGATGTGGATGGAAATATGTGTTTCCACTTTCAGTTTGTTGTGCTATGTTTGTGTGCTTATATGTTGATGACTTGATAAATGTATGATGATTTCCACCCCAAGAAACATGCATGCCTCGTTTGTGTAGGTGTAGTGAGAGAAATCTTAGATTTTCATGGTGGATTCAATAGTATTGGATGGATGATGAATATGTGTATATTGAAGTGCCATTGATGCATGTTAGAAGTTAATTTGAATTTGATTGTGATTTGGTTGTGGTTTGGCCGGATTCCTGTATTTTCCAGGGAAGGTCTGCTGCTGCAAAACCAGGTGCACGTCCGTGTGTCCGCAGATGCACGCCCGTGTGCCTGTGTTTATGAGAGCGCACACCGGTGTGCACGAAGGGCACATGGCCTGGAATGCAAGGACACGACCGTGTATCCTGAGGGACACGACCGTGTGTCCGCTTTACGTATGAAATGGCCGAATTTTCCAGTAGCTTGCACGACCAGACACAAGACCAGTGCACGGTCCTGTGTGTCTGGGCACACACCCATGTGCCTTTGCCCAGCACGGTCGTGTGTGCGCATGCATGCCCGTGTGCTTTCTTTGCATGCCCGTGCGTCAGCTTCTTTTTCTCGAAATTTCAGAAATTGATTGATAAAGGCTTGGTAATCCATCCAGAAGCTTAATAATCACCAAATAAGCCAGAATTCAGATAAGAAATGATGCATATGCATACATAGCATAACATACCTGAAAGAGGATCCAGGGATCTGAATTTAGTAGTTTTTAGCACTCAGAACCTGATATAGGGGTTATAGTTTTAGGTGAACTCAAGGGAGCATCTGTGGGACCCAACTTTCTGACACCAGTCAGACTGCTCAGCACAGTTTTCAGCTTTCTAATCAGTAGCTAGAATGTTCAGCCCACTTGACTAGGATGTCAAATCCCTGTATTCATCAGTCTGATCAGCACAGCAGGTACCTTCGGGTACGTATAGATGATTCAGATGCATGCATCATCCCCAGTTACTTTTAGTTTAACATGACATGACATGCATGATCAATGATATTCAGTAAACAGTAAGCAAACAGATAACCAGTAATTGGATTCAGCACAAGCAAGCGACTAGATGTATGAATAAGGTCGAGGCTGGGTATGTATTCAGTGTTTGTTGCTTGCTTGGGTGAGGGAAGTAAGGAATGCTTACTTGGTGATCTTTATCACTCATCCCTTTCCTTCTTCCTTCCTTTTCAGGTTCTGTTGCTGCTGGCGAGGAGCGGGTGGACTGAGGCTCGCGAGAGAGGACCCCATACGCACTTTCCAGCATGTATTTTATTTTCAGTTTTGGACCTGTGAGGTCTTGTACTTTAATGTAAATGTAATCAGATGTGCAGTACAGATATATATATATATATATATATATATATATGAAAAGCCAGTTTGGGCTCATTGTATATTTACATTTCAGTTTGTTTCCAGCTTCCGCATGCGAATGTAATTTAGCAGCAGGTTTCTTTTCGTAGGATTCCCACCGTGGGTACCCGATTTCCAGTTATTTTAATAAAAGAAACAGTATTACTCAGTAGCAAGGGTACTCATGGCGGCGAGTCCTACATTGTTAGTATCAGAGCGTGTTCTCTATGCCATTTCAGTAGATATTTGAGTTGTAAGTGTGTGGTGTCTATTTTCTCTCCTTCGCAGCCATCGTCCAGACCCTCCTCACAGCACAGTCAGGTATTTCTTTCCAGATTTGATGTGATTTATGTTTCTAACCCCTGTTTGCTTGTGATGCTATAGATAGAGAAGAATATGTACCTAGATACATAGATGAGGCCAGTAGTAGCCCTCATGTCCAACCTATGAGTGTGAGTGATAGGAGGCGATCTCAGAGTACCTCCCATATGTCCATCAGGCCAGATCAGCTTAGAGAAATGATTGGGGAAGGGGTCAGAGAGAGTTTTCAGCAGGCTGGTGTGGGTAATATGCAAGAGCCAGCCAGAGTTAATCGCCTACAGTATGAAGCTTATCAGACTTCAAGAAAAAGACAGTCTCAGCCACAGTCTCAGCCACAGTCACAGCCACAGCCACAGCCACGGTATTATTCTCAGCCTCAATCAGTCAGAGAGGGTTATCAGTTTCAGCCTCAATCAGCCAGAGAGAGATTTCAATATCCAGCTGGGTTTATAGAGTACAGCCAGACCATGAGTACAGAGACAGCTGACACCAATTCATCAGAGAGGCTGCATCTCATCTATCACCTACCAGGGTCCTTCCAGCCATCTAAATTCAGTGGGTCCAGGGATCCAGTAGTGGCAGAGAAGTGGATAGAGTCCGTAGAGAGTGTGATGGGACTATACACACTATCAGAGCGGGAGAAAGTGAGATATGCAGTATTTCTCCTGAGAGGTGACACCAAAATTTGGTAAGGCCTAGCTAAGGTTTCCATCAATGAGGAGCAACTTACCTGGGCAGAGTTCAGGCAGTTATTTGACGCAGAGTATAGGAGCATGGAGATGCTCTATGCCAAGGCCCAGGAGTTCATCGAGTTGATTCAGGGGCCCAGTTCGGTCAAGGAGTATGCGACCAAGTTCAATGCCTTGGCAAGATTCATCCCTAGTTTGACGGGGATCGAGATGGGCTGCGTACAGAAGTTTATCCATGGCTTGCACCCCGCAATAGCCAAGGATGTCATGACAGGAGCTGATCCTCCCCAGCGGTTCAGTGATACTTTGGGGAGAGCCCTCAGATTAGAGACAGGCTTACAGAGGATGAGTGTGTCGACCAGAGTGGGTGACAGAGACCAGAGGACAGATGGCAGAGATAGAGGCAAGAGGCCAATGTTGACCAAGAGGTCTACTAGGGGTGTTCAGAGACAGAGGACTGCACCACAGTTTTCCCTGTCACAGTGTACTAAATGTGGCAGACGTCATTCAGACGAGTGCTTGGCTGGCCAGATTATGTGTTATTTATGCCATCAGCCAGGGCACATGATAGCTGAGTGCCCTGCCAGAGGTGGAGCTAGTGGGGGACCGAGTAGAGGTGGTGTTGGCCAGTATAGAGGCAGAGAAGGACCACCCAGAGGCGGAGTCAGAGCAGAGAGAGGAGCGGTTGATGTTCCCAGACCCAGAGTTAGAGCACCTGGAGAAGGTGTTGGTACTTCATGAGATGGTGGCAGTAGAGCTAGAGTATATGCTGTCCGCCAAGAACAGGCAGATGTCATACCCCATGCAGTCACTGGTCAAATTCTTTATCTCGGTACTCCTTTATTTATTTTGGTAGATTGTGGGGCCACACACAGCTTTATTTCCCGGGGTGTAGTGGAGAGATTAGGGGTTGACCCTAGTGTGGCTAGTAGGAGTATCCTAGTTGAGATGCTAGATGGGGGTTATGTAGTGAGTGACAGAGTACTGGTAGATCAGCAGATAGAGGTTATGGGTAGGTCCATGATTATTGATTTGATTCTGCTGGAGTTAGCAGACTTCGACATGATCTTGGGGAAATATGATACAGAGATAGACTGTGGAAGAAAGAAGGTTTGATTCCACATAGGCCCTGATTGTTTCATATTTGGCGAGGGCAGAGTAGAGAGTATGATGATCTCTTGCATCCAGGCGAGTAAATTGATGAGGCAGGGATGTGTAGGGTACTTGGCCAATGTAGTGTGCAGCAGTTCCGTAGGGCCAAGTATCGAGGAGGTGCCAATTGTCAGAGAGTTCAGAGACGTCTTCCCAGACGAGTTGCTAGAGCTATCTCCAGACAGGGAGTTGGAGTTTAGCGTTGAGCTACTCCCTGGTACGACTCTAATTTTTAAGGCTCCGTACCGAATGGCTCCAACTGAGCTTCAGGAGTTGAAGAAGTAATTACAAGAACTGGTGGATAAGAAATTCATCTGACCGAGCTGTTCACCGTGGGGAGCTCCAATATTATTTGTGAAAAAGAAGGATGGGTCAATGCGGATGTGTATTGACTACAGGGAGCTGAACAGAGTGTTGGTGAAGAATAAGTATCCCTTGCCGATGATTGACGACCTCTTTGATCAGTTGAGAGGTGTAGCAGTTTTCTCCAAGATCGATTTGAGATCTGGCTATTATCAAGTCAGAGTAGCAGAGAGAGATGTCCCCAAGACAGCCTTCAAGACTCGTTATGGGTATTACGAGTTTGTGGTCATGCCATTTGGATTGACCAATGCCCCAGCTATCTTCATGAACCTGATGAACCGAGTCTTTCATGACTGCCTAGACCGGTTCATGGTGGTGTTCATAGATGACATTCTGGTTTATTCTAGAAGCGTAGCAGATGTAGCATCCTAGATTTTGAAAGCCTTTTCGGTTAGAGTTTCGAGGTTAGAAATGAGATTCAGTAAGAAATTGGGAGTCTAGCAGAGTTTAGGGGTGAGTTGGTAAGTTTTCAGAGTTATGTGGCCTTCGTACGAATTCTTTCGGAAGGATCCGATCGTACGAATGTGCGGGAAATGAATTAAGTTCATTTTTCCTTGTGCACGCCCGTGCATCATTGATGCACGACCGTGCATGGCTTATTATATAAGTGAGAGCCGAGTGAAAGTCATTTCCTTTCTCACCCGTTTTCATTTCAGCCGATTTCTCTCTTCCATTTTCAGTTCCTCCTATTCCTAGAGAAGAAATCCAGCAGCCGGTTGCCCCCAATCCGGTTAGAGAGCATAGAGATTAGTTCGAAAAGCTTGTTTCCAGAAGCATGGCACGAGGTAAGTTTTCTCTTACCTTTTCCTTGCGTTTCCCAGCTTGCTTTGTGAGTTTTGTTGCCATGGATGAATGCCTTGCATGTTGATGAATGTTGGAAATGTTTATATAGCCTTGCATGTTGATTTGGTTGATGGATTCCCACATTTGAAGCATGCATGTGTGTGTGTATGGCTTTAGTGAGAGAAAGAAGAAGTTTCCATGGTAGAACTCATGTGGCTTGATGCATGTGAGAAGTGAGGCTTGAATTGTGTTGTTTGTGATGCTGGGAATGTGCTATTGAAGTGTTATTACAATTGAATGTGAATTGGTATGCGTTTAAGGCAAGTTTCTAGGCGGTGCTTTGTTGAAGAACCAGACGCACAACCGTGCGCCAGTATGGCATGGCCGTGAGTCTTTGTTTTTCCAGAGGCACGCCCGTGTGCACGGCCAGAAAATGCCCATGCACGCCCGTGTGTTCGTATACCCACGCCCGTGCATGCGCTTTCAGTGAGAATTTCCAGTAGCGTGCACGATCAGGCGCAGGACCAGCGCTCGACCCCGTACGTCCTGGCTCACGCCCGTGCACTTTGATGCACGCCCGTGCATCAGCAGATTTTCAGAAAAATGATTAATTATTGTTTAATTAAGCATGAGAATTCAGATAAATGGTTAAATTGCTTTAGATAAGCATCAGATGAGCTTGTATTCAGATAATAAACTGCATATGCATATCATGACATGACATGTAGTTTCAGAGAGGATCAGGAGATCCGAATTCAGTAGTATTCAGTATTCAAAACCCGATGTACAGGTAAGAGTATGGGGTGAATACGAGGGGGCATCCATGGGATTCAGCCTTCTGACACCAGTCAGGACGCTCAGCAGTATTTCAGATTCAGTTTCTGACACCAGTCAGACTACTCAGCAGTATTTCAGTTTACCATCTGGCACCAGTCAGATTGGGCAGTAGTATTCAGATTCAGCTTTCTAGCCAGTAGCTAGACTGTTCAGCCCACATGGCCAGGATGTCGAATCCCTGTATTCTACCAAGTCTGATCAGCATAGCAGGTACCTTCAGGTATAGAGAGGTATTCAGATGCATGCATCCAGTATATTCAGTTGGCATGGCATGACATACACATCATGACAGGAATAATAATGATATCAGTATATAATAAGAATGAGATTCAGATAACAGTTTTCAGAGTCCAGCAAGCGCATAGATGTATGATTAGGGCCAAGGCCCAGGTATGTTTGATTATTTGTGATTGTTTGTGCTTGCTTGGGTATTGAGGGAAGTAAGGAGTGCTTACTGGGTGATCTTTATCACTCATCCCTCTCCTTCTTCCATCCTTTCAGGTGGTTCGTGCTGGGTTCGAGGAGCGGGTGGATCGAGGCTGACGGAGAGGGCACGCACACACCCCGATCTCAGTTGTATATCAGTTTTGGACCTGTGTGGTCAAATGTATCTTTTATATGTTTCCAGATGTATCTAGATGTACAACAACGATATGTGTATATAAGTATAGGCCCCTGGGCCCATTGTACAGAACAGATATGTATATTTTACAGTTGATGTATGTATTTCAGAAAAGCTTCCGCATGTGCAGAATTGTATGGTTTCATATTTCTGTCTTTCGTAGGATTCCCGTCGCGGGTACCCATATTTTCAGAAGATTAATAAAAGCTCCCCATAGTTTTCAGCAGCAGGGGTACTCGTGGCGGCGGGTCCTACATTGTTGGTATCAGAGCAAAGTTGTAAGTGTGTGATGCTTTTTCTCTCTTTCGCAGCCGTCATCCAGACCCTCCTCACAACACAGTCAGGTATTTATTTTCCAGCTTTGATTGTGTTATGTGATTCTAACCCCTTGTTTGTTGGTGATGCTATAGATAGAGAGGAGTATGTCCCTAGATGTCTAGATGAGACCGACAGTAGTTCCCCCATCCATCCTATGAGTGTTAGTGATAGGCGGCAATCTCAGAGTACCTCCCATGTGTCGATGAGACCAGAGCAGTTGAGAGAGATGATTGGGGATGTAGTTAGAGAGAGCCTCCAGCAAGCTGGAGTGGGTAATGTTCAGGAACTAGACAGAGTTACTCCTCCTCAGTATGAGAGTCATCAGATTCTGAAGAGAGGACATTCCCAGTCTCATCATCAGTCGCAGCCACAGTATCAGCGACAGTATCAGTATCAGTCCCAGCCTCAGTCAGTTAGAGAGAGGCATCAGTATCCAACGAGTTATGCAGATTCCAGTCAGAGCATGAGTACCGATACAGCTGGCCCTAGCTCTTCGGGTAGACTTCATCCGATTTATCATCTACCAGGGCTGTATCAGCCAATAAAATTCAGTGGGTCCAGGGATCCAGTAGTGGCTAAGGAGTGGATAGAGTCCGT
>JAJEJH010001240.1:0-36161 GCA_026122585.1 Anacardium occidentale | reverse complement strand
TTTTAATATACATACATACTGTTTCTGTACATCTGGATACATAAAACATGTACAATATGACCACACAAGTCCAAACCATAAACTGTACAAACTGAGATCTCGGTGTGGGCCCTCTCCGTCAGCCTCGATCCAATCGCTCCTCGAAAACAGCATGAACCACCTAAAAGGATGGAAGAATGAGGGGGATGAGTGATAAAGATCACCCAGTAAGTGCTCCTTACTTCCCTCAAAACCCAAGCAAGCACAAACAATCACAATAGTCAAACATACCTGGGCCTCGGCCCTATTCATACATCTATGTGCTTGCTGGAATCTGAAACTGGTTATCTGAATCTCATTCTCATTATATACTGATTTCATTATTAATCATGTCATGATGTATATGTCATGTCATGCTACTGAAATATCTCATGGATGCATGCACCTGAATACCTCTCTGTACCCGAAGGTACCTATTGTGCTGATCAGACTTGATGGAATACAGAGATTCGACATCCTGGCCATGTGGGCTGAACAGTCTAGCTACTAACTAGAAAGCTGAATCTGAATACTACTGCCCGATCTGACTGGTGTTAGATGGTAAAATCTGAATGCTGCTGAATACTCTGACTGGTGTCAGAAACTGAATCTGAAATACAGATGAGCGTTCTGACTGGTGTCAGAAGGCTGAATCCCACAGATGCCCCCTCGTATTCACCCTATACTCTTACCTGTATATCAGGTTCTGAATACTGAATGTTGTTGAATTCGGATCCCTTGATCCTCTCTGAAGCTACATGTCATGCCATGATATGCATATGCAGCTTTAATATCTGAATTCATGCTTTTCTGATGCTTATCTGAAGCAATTTAGTCATTAATCTGAATGCACATGCTTTACTTCTCATTTTTATTCTTTTTCTGAAAATCTGCAGGTGCACGGGCGTGAGCCAGGACGCACGGGGTCGTGCTCTGGTCGTGCGTCTGACCGTGCATGCTATTGGAATTTTCTGGGAATTTCACTGAAAGCGTACGCACGAGCGTGCCTTTACGAACACACGGGCGTGCATGTGTATTTTCTGGTCATGCACACGGGCGTGCATCTGGAAAATCAAAGGCTCACGGCCGTGCCATGCGGGTGCACAACCGTGCGTCTTGTTCTTCAACAAGAACACTTGTCGGAAATTGCAGAAATTCTCAACCAAAACACAATCAATCTCAATTACACTTCAAACACACTTTCCCAGCACTTCAAATAACACAATTCAAGCATTATTCTTCACATGCATCAGTCATCATGAAATCTACCATGGAAACTTCTTCTTTCTCTCTCTAAAGCCATACACACACACATGCATAATCCAAGGGTGGAAATCCATTAACCAAATCAGCATGCAATGGCATATAAGCATTTCCAACATTCATCAACATGCAAATAACTCATCCATGGCATCAAAACTCACAAAGCAAGCTGGGAAACGTAAGGAAAAGGTAAGAGGACACTTACCTCGCGCCATGCTTCTGAAAACTTCACAAACAACTAATCTCTTTGCTCTCTTGTCAGATTGGGAGCTACTTACTGCTGGATTTCCTCTCTAATGATGGGAGGAACTGAAAATGAAGAGAGAAACTTGGCTGAAATGCAAATGGGTGAGAAAAGAATGACAATTCTCTCGACTCACTTATATAATATGTTGTGCACGGTCGTGCATCAAGGGTGCACGGGCGTGCACAAGGGAAAATGAGTATTACTCATTTCCCGCTCACTCGTCTGATCGGATCCTTTCGAAAGGATTCCTACGAAAACCACACGGCTCCAAAAACTTACTAACTCACCCCTGAACTTATCTAGACTCCCAATCTCTTTCTGAATTCGATTTCTAACCCCAAAACTCTTCCCCTAAGGGCTTTCTAACCTGGGATACTACACGATACACGCCCGTGTTTCCAGTTATGCACGTCCGTGTATTTGCACCACACGTCCGTATGACCAACTAGAGTTTGATAATTGATTCCAAAAGTTAGCACGCCTAAAGACACGAGAAGCACACATTCCCATGTGCCTTGACACACGCCTGTGCGCATAGAAACACACGCCCGTGCACCTTATGAAAAGCATAAAAAAATATTATAAAAGAGACTAAGCCACTCTAAGCCAATTCTAAGCATACAGAACTCAGTAATAAGATGATAAAACAACATATCATGCATGATTACCAGCATTGACCATGACATGTCATATCAGATGATTTCAGACTGGATCCAAGGATCCAATAGTGTGCTTTTAGAGAATAAATATATGATCTTTCATATATCAGTTAGGGGTGGATACGAGGGGGCACCTGTGAGTTCGTACACCCGTTAGAGAGGGAAATCAGTGTCCGTTAGAGAGGATATATTTATTGACTAAGCTCGTTAGAGAAAGTGCTGGTTGTGCATCAGTAGACTCAGTAGGACTTGAACTCACATAGCTAGGGTGTCGAATCTCTATATTCATCAGTCTGGCTAGTATAGTAGATATTTTCAGATACAGTACTTTCTGATACAACTTTCAACATATACATGACATCAGTATATACATTTCATGTCATGTACAACATCTCATAAGAAACAGAATAAAATAAGACAAAGAATAATACAGAAAATAGATATACTTCGGTATATAAAAAGAACCAGAAATAAGAAAATAGTAACGCAGAGCTTTCTATTTCGGTATATACTTCGGCCCTAACATTTATCTACTCACTTGCTGGAATCTGAAAACTGCTTATACTGTTATCTGATTGCTTATTTGTTTAACTGAATTTTCTTATGAATTTACGGTATGATTTATATGTCATGGCATGCTAACTGAAAACTGTATATGCATGCATCTGAATATCTATATGTACCCGAAGGTACCTACTGTGTAGATCAGACTAATGAACATAGGGATTCGGCATCTTAGTCATGTGGGCTGAATAGTTTAGCTAAGGGCTAGAAAGTTGAATATAAAATACTAGACGATCTAACTGGTGTCAAAAGATTGAAATCCCATAGATGTCCCCTCGAGTTCACCTAAAACTCTAACCCATATATCAGGTTTTGAATGTTGAATGCTACTAAATTCGGATCCCTTGATCCTCTCTCATGCTACATGTCATGCTATGAAATGCTCATACAACATTGATTATCTGAATTTCTGATTATCTGATGCTTATTACCCTTTCTGTTTGGTTTTCCATGCTTTAGTATTCATTCTTAATGCTTTTCTGGAAAATGATGCTAGCACACGGGCGTGTGAGCAGACACATGGGGTCGCGCACTGGCTATGCCACTGGTCGTGCTCGCTTATGAAAAAACTAGGCAAAATCGTTGAAAGAACTGGCACACGGTCGTGCCCCTCAAGACACACGGGCGTGCATCTATAATCTAAGTCGTGCATACTTCGTGCACATGGGCGTGTCCTTGTAGAAACAAAGGTACACAGGCATGATCATGCGGGCACAAGGGCATGTGTCTTGTTTTACATCGACAACACTCACCTGGAAATACGAGAAAACATACCATTCCACATCCAAACTAAAATTAACTTCTAACAAACATTCCCAGCTTTTCAATATGCATATATCAAGCATCAATTTCATCATTCATCAATCACAACTCATTCCACCATGGAAATATCTCATTTCTCTCACATCAACACACACAAGCAAAATAAGCATGGTTCAAGGGTGGAAATCATCATCTCATGCATCATTTCATCACATATCAACATACAAACATGCACATAGCTCATAAACATGCTAGGAACACATCCAAGCATTTCAAATCATCAAAAACAAGCTGGGAAACGCAAGGAAGAAGTAATGAAACACTTACCTCTTGCCATGGCTGCTGGAGTCTCAACTCTCAAGCTAATCTCTTCCTTCTCTAGCTAGATTGGGAGCTGCTGGAAGCTGAAGATCTAGTCTAGGGCTGGGAGTCACTGAAACAAGAGAGAAAACTTTGGCTGAAATGGGTGAGATGTGGATAAAAAGCCTAATAACTCTCATCTCTCTCTACAAACTCGTCTGCATGGGCGTGCAGGGCACAGTGCACGGGAATGCACAGGAGAAAATGAATAAACTTCATTTCCAACGCTTCGCATGATAGAAACCTCCCAAAGGGAATCATGCGAAAGTCACACAGACTCTGAAAACTTACTATCTCACCCCTAAACTCTTCTAAACTCCCAATCTATTTCTAAATCTCACATCTAACCTCAAAACTCTACCCTTAAGGGCTTTTCTAATCCTGGGATGCTACACTGTATGACTAGTATGTTTTATACATGAGTAGCCTGGGGAGTTTTACATGCACGCTTCAGTATATTTCAGTATTTTAATTTACTATCATAGTAAATTATATAATTACAGTTTCTTTTTACAAAGAAATTTGTAATTCAAAAGCAGCAGTAGTTCTTTTACTATAGAGGTTCTCGTCTTAGGTATATTTTATTTATAAATATAATATATTTTCGTAGCACACAGTAACCTGGGGTGGGGGTCGCTGCCATGTCACATGAGATATTTTCAGAAAATGGATCTAAGGATCCAAAAGTATATTTTAAAAGTATAGTTATATATATATATATATATATATATATATATATATATATATACATGTTTCAGACATCAGTTAGAGGTGGATACAAGGGGACATCCGTGAGTTCGCACGCTCGCTAAAGAGGGAAATCATGGTCCATTAGAGAGGACATGGTTGTGCATGAGTAGTTTTATCATAGGTTTGAGCTCACACAGCCAAGGTGTCGAATCCTTGTGTTCATCAGTCTGGCCAACATAGCAGAGATATTTTCAGATACAGTACTTTCTGATATAGTTTTCAGTTATACTATATGTATATATATGAGAATCTTTGGATTAGAGTTTTATATCAGAAAAAGATTTTAGAAAAGAATGAGTTTTCAGAAAATCAAGCCCAAGGGGCAAGTTTTATTATTAAAAAGTATTTATATAACATTAGAGCATGCATATCATGTTATGTATAACATTCATGAGAAATGAGACAAAGAAAGACAAGAACATTCACAAAAGAACACAATGAACAAAGAAAGTAAAGAAGTAAGAGATAAAAATTAATGCAATAAGCTACTCTAAAGCAAGTATAATAAGATGATATGATAACAGTAAGCAGAGAACTCAAGGTCTGATCTGAGATTAGCTTTTGCTTGATGGCCTATCTATGTGAGAGATAGAAAATTGTAGAACCCCAAATACTAAATGGCAAATAACCTAGAGGGAGGGTGAATAGGTTATTTAAAAATTTTCTCAAGTTTAAAAGTTTTTCCTATTCTACCAACTCAAACATCCAAATATATAAATACAATTAAGCATAATTAATTATAAGACTAAGCAAGTATAAATAAAAGAGAGTAAAGGAAAAGAAATGCTTAGCCGATTTAGAGTGGTTCGGAGCTTCTCCACGCCTCCTACATCCACTACTCCAAGCAATCTCGCTTAAAGATTTTTCTTTCACTAACTTCAACCCCGAAGTTACAATATTTTTGATCTAAGGGATTTCACCCTTCACACTAGTTTTGATACACGAGATTTCACTCTTAACTTAGTTTTAAAAGAGATTGCATCAAAAGATTTGTGGAATATTACAATAATTTGCCTCACAAGGCTGATTTACAATATGCTCTCAAGGTTTCTCTCAGTTTCTCTCTAAGGGATTTACAAGTGTGATTTTGTGAGAGAAGTTTGGAGAAGAATTAGAGAATGAAAGAGTAATAGTTTTTGGCCTGATTCTCTAACCCTTGCATCTTCAAATCAGCTCTAATTTATAGATGATGGGAGAATATAACCGTTACTGTTGATTTGAGAGTCGTTGGAGACTTTCTGGAAAACTGCACGGGCGTGTCATTTTTCTTGCACGGGCGTGTCATTTTTCTTGCACGATCGTGCTTCCCTTAATCTGTATTTCTAACGGTCATATTTTGTGCTAGCATGGGCGTGTGTCTTTATCACACGGGTGTGTGTCAATTTTTCTTTCATCTGCTGTTGGATTTCAGAAGCTAGTACAGGATACACGCACGATCAATACACGGGAGGCGCACGACTACATTTTAGCCTTGCACACGGGCGTGTGCTTGTGCTACACGATCGTGTGTGTCCTTCTTCTTTGACACACGATTGTGTCTCCTTCCTGCACACAGTCGTGTGTGCCCTTTTTCCTTGACACACGACTGTGTGTCCTTCTGTACATGGTCGTGTGTGCCTTTTCCCTTGACATACGGTTGTGCTGCACACGGTCGTGTGTGTTCTCTTGTGCATAACATGGGCGTGTGTGGCTTCAACTTCTCAATACACAGGCGTGTGTGGCTTTAATATCTCAATACACGGGCGTGTGCATATATATTCCTGCAAAATAGCTTTTCAACTCGATTTTAGTCATGAACCAAGTTCATGCCAGAGGTAATTTTGTCATTTCATAAATTTTAACATATTTTCAAAATCATCAAAACACTAAGGGTCAACATAAATGCTTACTGAGTGATTTTGTCACTCACCCATTTCTCTTCCTTTCTCTTTGTAGGTCAATGAGTTGGGGACTGAGCAGGAGTGATGCAGCTATCAGATTTTGGGGATATGACTCGACAACTAGTAGCATGTTTTGTCTCACATGATTTGATGATATTTTCTCATGTATTTATGTGTGTGTATTATACTATAGTATGCACTGTTGTATAACATATTTTATACATGAGTAGCCTGAGATTTTCAAGAAAGCCATTATGACTTATTTTATTACAGTATCGGTATTTTTCGCTTTCGTATTCAGAGTTTTAAATTATTTTAAGTAGCAGTTAAATTTTCTTTTTCCTTGTGGGGATTTTTGTCACAGGCTCATTTTTAGTATGATATTATATATATTTATTTATATATTTTTACATAGCTACGCATAGTAGACCTGGGGCGGGGGTCACTACATTTCATATACAACTTTTATGTATATACTATATGTATATATTCAGGATCTTCGGATCATAGCTACTATTTCAAAAAATACTTTAAAAAAGCAAGTCCAAAAGCAAATCTTTATGATTTCTAGCATTGACATGATATCAGCATATTCACATCATGTCATCTGTAACATTTTATAAGAAACATAACTAGATAAAGACAAAGAGATAATGGATACAAGACGTATTATAGAAAAGAGTATAAAGCAACTATTAAGTTAAGTATAACGTGACAAGTCATAAAACGAGATTAAATTTGAAATCTGCTTATTTTAGAGATAGGAAACGTTTATTAAGTGATTTTATTACTCACCCATTTTTTTTTTCCTGTAGTGCAAATCAATGACTAATAGACTTGAGCTAGATATGAGAAGGCTGGGAGTTCTAAGATACTACTTGGTAACAGTCCGTAAGTTAGTGGCTTGCATGCTTTTGTCTAGCTTTGACTCATGCATATGTATATACTAAGCATAGTTTATATGTACTATATATATATAGTATGTTTATAATAATAATATATTTAGTGATTTTTAATATATGTATAGCATTTTCTACACAATATCATCATTATTATGTGTTTGAGGCTTTTGTAGGCAAAATTTTAATTTAGCAATAATTTTTACTATAAAGATTCTTACTATAGGCTAGAGATGGTTAATAATAAATAGTAGTATACAATGACCTATAACAGAGACTCTTATAAACCTCAGCTATGGTCTTGTTCTTTTTCTCTTCTAGTTTGGGGGTGTTCAGAATATATATAATGTGCAAAGACACCAAGAGATAGTGCACCCTTTTTTGCCAACAAAGAAAATTACCACCATCAAACCTCTCCAATTTCCTTTAGATTGTTAGAAAATAAACAGAATAAATTACTGACGTTAAAGTGTGCAACAATGCCACTTTCTTAAACAAAATTTTGCCTTGATAACTAGCGCAAAGGGATTGGTGCGAAGTCTTTACAATACAATGAAGTTTTTACGATACAATGAAGTTTTTTATCTGAGTTTGCACTAACTGTGATAGTCTAGAGCTTTATGGTATTTTTCTAAGAATTTTTCTGTCTCAAAACTATTATTTGTTGCGATAATATATAGAATAGTTTTAATAGAAAAAACGGGGATGTGGTTCAATCAATTCCAAAGCATAAACAGTGATGATTCAGTTAATTATAAGGTATCAAAAGATCATACAACTGTTGTATAATTATTAATCTTTTAATTTTTTATTTTCTATATTAAAAATGTTACAACACATCACACATTCAAAATAATACTGTTGAACTAACATATTAATTTCACATTAATTAAATTTAATTGCCAGATGTTAAAAGAAGAGCGGCGTGGGGATGGCTAATTATCTATAATTATTTTTTTCTAATTAAGAATCCTGTGACGTGTTGGGCTAAATTAAGAGATATTTATTAAATCCCAAAAAACAATTGACCCAGCAAAAAATATTTGGAGCTTTCCTGATATTTCTTAATATTTAATATCATCTGCACATGTCAACAGTATAATATATATATATATATATATATATATATATATATATATATATATATTTTTAAATACTATCAAACAAACAATTCTTTTAAAGTCAAGATTGAAACACCCTTCCTTCCAAATTTTTTTAATATTTATAACAAAAGATTGAAACACCCTCTATAAAAAAATAAATAATATTAATATAAAATATGATATAAAATAATATAAAATTTATACATTTGATGGTAAAACTAGTTAGATTCGATTGTCAATTTAATCAGATGGTTATTTTTTATCATTTAGTTTGGTTTTCGATGACCATTGTTGCGGATGGTATTGGTTGCTTTTAAAATTTTTTTTAAATATTATAGTAATATTATTTTATATTTTAAATATTTTTATAAAATTAATTTTATTATTTTTTATTTTTAAATTGTTTTTATTTAAAAAGATCAAAATGTTCTTTTGATCAGTGAAATTTAACGATTGACTATTAAATTTGGTCAATAAATAAGTATTTAACTTTTTTAAAATTTTTGAGTGACATTTTGTTAGTTAAAAAAACCCTAGGTGGGAATATTATTTATTATCCTTAATCGAACAAAAGTCCTAACTTGCCTTTAACTGGTAATTTCTTTACGGCCAAACTACTAATTCCCACCCAAGATTTCTTTAAATGACAAAGTTTTATCCAAAGATTTTTAAAAAACTAAATAGTTACATTTTTTTTCTAATTTTTTAAACATTTTATAATAAAAAATAAAAATATCCTCCATAAAAAATAAATAATATTAATATTAAGAAAAATTTTATAATATACAATAATATTAAAAATTAATTAAAAAATATATACAAATAAAAGAAATTTGGCAGTGACCACTTTTTGAAAATTTTTGTTTTTATATATTTAAAAATTTTTTAATTAGTTTTAAAAATTTTTATTATTTTGATATTATATTAATATTATTTTATATCGTAAATATTTTTAGAAATTCTATTTTATTATTTTTTTATTGGCCAAATGACTAAATCATATTCAAGGTTTTTTAAATGACAAAGTTCCAAACAAAAAAAAATAAAAAGTCAAATACCGACCTTTCTTCTAGTTTTTTAAATATTTTATAGTAAAAAACCAAAATACTCTTTACATAAAATAATATTATTAATATTAAAAATAAATTTTAATATAAAATAATATTAAAATAAAATAATATTAAAGGCAATAATAATTAATTAAAATTTAAAAATAATGACAATTAGCATTTTATTAATTTTTAAACTTTTTTGTATTATATTAATATTATTTATATATTAAATATTTTTATAAATCGAATTTTATTATTTTTTAAATTTTTATTCAAAATAAAAATGCTCATTTTATTAGTTAAATTTAAAAATCAACCGTCAAGTTTAATACTTGGCTATGGTTAAGGTGGTATTTAGCTTTCTAAAAATTGTTAGTTGGCATTTTGTTGGTGAGGAAAACCTTCGGTGGGAATAAGTTCTTTGGTCTTTCATATTATTAGGGTAAACCTCATGAACCTCCCTCTACCTTTGTTTTAAAATCAAAGACACCCTGTTCTTTTATAAAATGCCACTCACCTCCCTAGGCAGAGAACTTATTTTCGATGTAATGGGTGCTTGATAAAATCTTAGGACTCCAATATTAATATTATGAGCTTGCCCGGTGTTTTGAGCTTCTATAATTTCTGTCTTTCACTATTAAATTTCTAAACTCAAAATTTTTACGTCATAATTTAATATCACTTTTTCACACTAATATATTTTTTTGCTCGTTTCATTTTTAATGTGATCATGTAACCCATATTTCTTTACTTATTTAACAATACGTAATAAAAAAAAATAAAAATTGATATATTTAAGTTTAACAAATCAAATCCCACCCCGTCTGTTAATTTTTTTATAAAATTATTGAGAAGATAAAATATTTTCAAATTAAATAAAATTTCACTTTAAAAATTTTTATTTTAATTAATATTAATTGAATTAATATTAACAAAAATATATATATATATATATATTATAACTATTGAAATTACAAAAATATTTTTTATAATTTATGAATGGATATAATAATTTTAAAATAAAAAATAAAATTATTTATTTATCTTTATTAAGTTTAAAAAAAATTATATTATCTCATAATATATATATATATATATATATATATCTCTTTTAGCTGTTAAAATTAATAATTAATTTTTAATAAATATATGAAAATTAATTATTTTAAAATATCAAATGAAAAAATAAACTTGCAGGAATCTAGAGATCCAAACAGGATGAATGTGCGGGGGGAGCATGGCATGTGGAGGGGATGGAATGTTTTTCTATCAATAGGTTCGATTATTCTTCAAATATATTTGGCTTTGGATGATTTCAGAATCCACGAATGATGATGTGTTTATGTCCCCGAATCATGTCACAAAATTAAACAGAATTTTTTCACCATCATCATGCATGCATGCATGCATCCTGAAGGAACATGGCATGTTCTATTTTTTATCTACATTTTAATTAAATTATTTAGGAATCAAGTCAACGAAAACATTATTAATTTTTATTGATTAAATTTTTTCGAAGATAATGCTTAGCGCATGAAAACCACCTTACAATATATAATCAGAGGTAGATACCTACCCTCTACTTCATTTTTGTCATTTTACTTGCAGCCAAAATGCCATTACACATCCTGTCGATTCCAATCTTAATTTTAAATCTTAACCCAAATTAATATTTATCCTCCCTTGCAATTAAATTAGTAAATCTCTCATCACCGCCAAGTAGGTATAAACGGTAGAATATAAGTAATACAAATCATTTTCTTTTTTTGACGGGAAATCTTTATTTAAGTTTTATATATATATATATATTACGTTGTATTAAACTCTTTAATCTTTTAATCTAATTGGATTATTTATTTAATCACATCAAGCATAAGTAAATTTTGATACCACCCTTTGGGATAACGTAAATTATTTTGATACCACGACGCTTTATCCGAAAGTCATTATTAAACACTATAGTTGATGGATTCATGAAAGAGATTGAAATTGAATATAAGGTTTTATATATATATAAAATTCATGTGTGTGAGCTATTTAAGATGTTTATATACTTACAGACTGTTTAAAACAAATGAATTCAAAATAAAACATTTATTTATAAATGAATTTTCATGTTTTGTATGCTACAAGTTAAAATATGTAATTTAATTGAATTATATACAATTATGTTTAAAATAAATCTAAAATTAAAAATTAATTTGTCTTATTTTCTAATATATCCTTAACATAATAATGTTATGAAAATAACTAATACATACATGTTATAATTATTTTATTTTAATTTATTTAAGTATATATATATATATATATATATATATTCATCTTAATCATATATTTGACTTTTTTATTTTATTTTATAAAAGAGTAATTTAGTCATATAATTACCTATAATTAAAAAGCAAGGAAGATTTTTAGGCTAATAAATAATTAATAGCTAAAATTATTTGCCTTAGCGTGAAGAATTTAGAATATTTGGCCTTTCGAGTTTCTCAACAACTTAAAAGTTATTAAGATTTATCTTAATTTTCGATTATTTTCTTTTATTTTTAGGGTTTTAGATTTTTTGTTGAGCTTTTCAATGTTCTTGTGATGGTGATAATGTAGCTTTGTTTTGTATTATTATTTTAAAGTGGTAATCTTTTAATTCTGTCAAAGCTTCAATCAAATTTTCATTCAATTTTTTTGTTTAATTTTATAGAATTTATTTATAAATTTCACCTATTTTAATGAAATTTAATTTAATTATGTTCAGTTTTATAGAATTAAAATCATATAATTAAAATGTCTATTTACTTTTCATTTTAAACACAAACATTTAGAATTATAAATAAAGTTTACAAAATTTTATAGAATTCAGTTGTTTTAACGAGGACGTTAAAATACATATAATTTATGTGCAAACTTAGCCGGTCCATATTTTTTAATTTCAATGGGTATTAAAAAATATTAAAAAATTAATTATAATTTAACTTTGAATATTTTTTCTCTCCCATTTTTATTTCACTTTAAATAAATTTAGAAATTAAGTGATGTAGGCAACATTCATTGTTAGTGAAGTTAAGAATTATATTGATTTGATGCAATTTGGATTAAGAATTGTATCAATAACCGATTATCCTATTCTTAATGCTCGCAAGTGATGAATATCGTCAACGATAATTAATTCAAAAAAATAATTATTTTTAATCAAAATTAATATAAATAAGGGGTAAAATTATGTTTAATAAAAATTTCAAAGAACAGTGTCATTTTATTTGAAGGTTTTCTGTACTTTTTTAATAATCTATAAAAATATTAACAAATTTTTTATGAATGAGTGAGAAAATGATTTTTGCAAACCTAAATATTGAGAATTCCTTTCTTCACTTTGGGTGGGAAAGAGCCATTTGGCCTTTTTAAAATGAATAATTTTTGTAAGAAAAATTAATTCAAATGACTAAATTTCAAGTATAAAAGCAAAATTGACTAACTTTTTGTAGGACCCGCTGTTATGTATGTCATTGTTGCTGATTTATTTATGTAATAATAATAATAATATGCTAAAAATTCGGTATACACGACAGGAATCCTACGAAAAGAAACTGCTGCTAGTATTTAAAACATGCACATGCGGAAGCTGGAAAACATTTATAATGCAATGGTGGGTTGAAAAGAAACTTATATATATATATATATATATATATATATATATATATATATATATATTTATATTTATATATATATACATGCATATGTACTATATCTCCATACATATTTTTATACAATAAAGGTAATCCCACCAGGCCATCCATACATACTGGAGCCTCTTCCCTTCAGCCCTGGTCCATTTGCGCCTCACCAACACTAAACATACTTGCAAGAATGGAAGAAAGGAAAAGAGTGAGTCATAAAATCACCCAGTAAGCATTTCCTATTTCCCTCAACCCAAACAAACATCAAATTGAACACATACCTAGCCTTGGCCTAAATACCCATATATTTCTCTTGGTTAAACATTTGACTATTGCTTATTCTGTTTCTCTGAATTGAAACGATGATTCATGCTATGAGATGAATGACATGGTACTATGCCATGCAATCATACAATGGACATTTGGGCCACTTTCTAACAAGCAAACGTGCTCACTCACTATATTTGAAACTATATATCCGAAGATACCTACTGTGTTGATCAAAATAATGAACACAAGGATTTCAGCATCTTAGCCATGTAGGCTGAAACAGACTAGCGACAAGCTAGTAAGCTGAAATATAACATACCAGTCTTTAAACCAGTAAGCTGAAAAGTAAACCAATCTGACCGCAGTTAGAACGTTAAAATTTCACAGATGACCCCTCGAGTTCACCCAGAACAACTAACCTGGATATCGGGTTTTGAATGCTGAATAACTAATGTAATTGGATCCTTTGATGTCGTTTATGATAATACCATGTCATGCTATGATATGCTCATGTTGCATTGTTTTATCTTATTTCATCTTATTATAAGGTTAAATGGCCATTGGAAAGGCTTCACATGCTTAATATTTCATTTTAGATTATTTCTCAAAATTTTTACTTGAGCACGAGCACACGATTGTGCATTTTGTATACGGGACCATGTGTTAACCGTGTAGCTTGGTCGTGTTGGGGTTTGAAATTCTGATGCATTTCTTACATTTGGTTTAAACACGATCGTGCCCCTCAGGCACACGGTCGTGACCCCCTCTAAACTCAATCATGCGCATAATGTGCACATGGATGTGACCCTGCAAGTGAAAGGGCACATAGGCGTATGTCCTGCTTTGCTTCGACAAAACATGCCTGAAACTTACAAAATCTCATCTTAAACTTAACTAATCTACAATTAAACACTTCCATTCACTTCTAAAACATCAAACAACACATAACCACCCTTCAATTCAATCAATAGCACATAATTCCCAATTCAAGCATCAAATCATCATATAAACACACATTCTTACACATATACACCAAACATGTTCATGGGTGGAAATTATCATCATAACCATTTCATCCTTATCATATCAACATGTAATCAAAGCATAGAAATCACAAAGCATGCTGGAATCACAACATATCTCATCCTACCTCAAACACATATTGGGAAACTCAAAGAAGTGGCAAGGAAACACTTACCTCTTGTCATGGATGCTCAAATCTTTTTCTCTAGCAAAATCTTACTCTCTTGCTAGATTTGGAGCTGCTGGCTGTTAAAGATCGCCTCTAGGGTCGGGATTCTCTGAAAACAAAAGGAAACTTTAGCTGAAAATGGATAAGGACAGGTGAGAAAAACTTAAAAGCTACTGTCTCTCTCTTCTTACAAGCATGCACAAAAGTGCATCAAAGGATGCACAGTCATGCATAAGGGAAAATGAAGAAACTTTATCTCCCGTGCTTCATATAAAAGAAACCTCCCAAGAAGAATCATGCGTAGGCCACACTAGCTCTGAAAACTTACTATCTCACCCCTAAACTCTTCTAACTCCCCATCTATTACTAATTACTGCATCTAACCCCAAACTCTAGCCTAAAATGACATTTCTAATCCTGGGATGTTACACTTTTTGAGTGTTAAATGAGACCAAAATTTTTAATTTAATACCAAAATTGCTTTTCACGTCTTTTATATAAATTACCGACTAAAACATCAGAACCACAACGGACAAATTTAGAAATTTCACATTTTAATTAACTATAAAGAGTGAATAAAAATTTTACAATACAAGGGTTATTAGATATTGTACTATGCATGAGTTGATTGATAGTTTACCATGTAAAGGTAAAATGATATTTACTAAATTCCGTAGTGAATATTTTTTAAGAGAATATTTTGTTTTTGAGTTACAACAAGTAGTAAAATTTTAGAATGGATGTCTTGGATATTTATCATGCATGGATTAACCTCCCCTATGTGTGATCCCTTTTCCTCTTCTGCCCAAAAACAATACTCACAAGAAAATAACTAAAAGTAAGCTAATTTTTATAATATATGCTTTATTTAAAAAAACAAAAACAAAAATTTTGAAAATTTTGTATAAAAAACCCTAAGTTGGAAAATATAGAAAATGAATGCCTAAAATGGTAAATATAAGAAAAATCTCAAATTATAAAATATAAGAAAACTCCCACCATGCATGCTACACATTGTAAAAAAAAAAAAAACATATATAGTAAAAAATATCATAAAACCCCTACCACACGAGTCACACACAGTGTACCGCAATTAAAAGCATCACAATCACACCCCATGAGTTTAGAAATGTCACATTTTAATAAACTATAGGGGTGAATGAAAACTTTACGATATAGGTGTGGCGTCGGTTTTTGCTGCACCATGTCAGGATAGACTTACCACTCTTGTTTAACCACCCTAAACGTGGCCAAAAGGAGCGCATAATAGGTTTGTGGCCCATTATGAAGTCTATAAAGTCGCCACCCGAGGGTTGCCTTAGAAAAGTATGCGTCGGTAAAGACGAACGATTTTATGAATCCTTTACAGAGGACCCAACCTTCTTCACCTGTTTAATGGTTGGGTTCGGAGAGTCAGATACGACGATGGGAATGTGTTAGACACCCATGCCGCCCAGCTTGAAGGCCGGCCTCTATTTTTGTGGTTTATTTGTTAAACGTGTTATCAAGTTTAATTAGGTTCTGTTTTATCATGCGATGCAATACTATTATTAATTACAATCATCCATTAAACAAATAAAATACAGAAAAAAAAAAAATTACAACGCTTTTCTATACACCCTTATATATTGATTCTAATCCTAAATAATTCTAACAAAATAAAAATAAAATAACATAAAAAATGAATAAATAAAATCCAAAAATTTACAAAACATATGTAAAGAATGTATGCACTCAACCTATTATATCTACATAAAATATGTATAAATATATATATAAAAACATGCATGTCCAGAATATATATATATATATATATATATATATATATATATATATATATATATATATATATATATATATATATATATATATATAATATAGTAAATATAATTTGTAGGCATATGTGCGGCATATATAATACACATAAAGATATATGTAATATTTATATACTGAAATTTATACCACACACACTGTTTGTATATTTCTCCAGACAATGACTACATACAAATATGTCACACAAAGATATACAGGCAACATATAATATACATATATTGCACATAATAAATATACAATATAATATACAGAGTATATATATATATATATATCCAGTTTACATATATTTTATGTACAGTATAGTACTCATGCAATATATATAGTTTATATACATAGTATAATATATACATACAAAATTTACAGTTTTCTATAATGTATATACTATTTACATCCTGTGTGTATTATATACATAACACAATAATATACGATAATATACACAGTTCATATACATTTTATACACAATACAATACACATATATAATATATACAGTTCATGAAAATACATAATATAATACACAAAAATTTTATAATATATATATAAAGCAATGTACAGTACATTTATGCAACAATAAAGCAGACAAAACAATAAAGCAGATATATATATAGGTTTTCGTCAAATTCCTGTGCATTAATTATATATATATACATGACATACATGTAAAATATAAAACAATAAATATTATAATTTATAAAACATCAAATACAAAATATTTTCACACATTACAGATTATGCATGCAATCAATCATTCACATTAAAATAGAGAAAATGAACATATAAATAATGATTAAAATTGATTAATCAATTTATTTGTAGCAATATTAAAATAAAAAAAAATTTAAAAGAGAAAAAAAAAAAGATCCCTTCAGTTACTTACCAGGAGTAGCAATTCAACACTTTTTCTGAGTCAAGCTGAGAATACATAGTGATCAAGACCTTTTAACCTTTGGATGATCTACGGGTGTTGTCCTCTTTTCTTTTTCTGGAAAATAATAGATACATATTTTTTGGTACTACCCTCTTTTTTTTTCTTTACCACTCTCCTCTCCTTTTCTTCCCCACTTCTCCTCTTTTATCCCCCCAAAAGGTAGTTGAATGCAGTTGGCAATTAATGGGAAAAAACTGTAGCAATTACGTGAACTAGTGCAGACTGGAAAGTGGAAAAAAATGGAGAAAAACTGAAAAGAATTCAACACAGCGTGCCAGGCTCTTTCTTGGGCTGGAGCATGCTTTTTTTCTCACTTGGGCCGCCTAATTTATTCTTCTTCTTAGTTGCTACATGCTTTTCTTCTTTTGGTTGGGCCGTGTGCTTTTTGGGCTGATTATTATTTTTTAATAAGTTGGGTTTGGTCTTTTGGTTTGTTTAGGTAGGCTTAGGTTGGTGGGTTTTGGGTTACTTTTATAGGTATAGATTTTATAGGTTTTTAGGTTTCAATTTTGGAATTTCACCTGTTCATTCTCAGCTCAACACTTCAAAAGTTTCGATTTGAATCTCCAGGTTTATCATCATTAGGGACGACCCTGTTGGGTCCAAAATAAAGTGTCTACAATAGAGTTTTAGATAACTATAATATGTATAGACAAATTAATATTTTACTATGTGAGCATAAAATGATATTTACCAAAACAATATTGAATATTTTTAAGAGTATATTTTGTATTTTGAGTTACAAGAAGTACTAAAATTTTGGAATGAATGTTATGGATATTTATCATGCATGTGGTAACCTCCCCTTGTGTGTGATCCATCTTCATTTTGTGCCCAAAGGTAATACTTTACAAGAAAATAACTAAAAATAAGTTAATTTTTATAATACATGCTTTATTTAAAAAAACCAAAATTTTGAAAACTTTTGTTAAAAAACATTAACCTAGAAATTTCAAAAACCCCTAAACTGATAAATAGTGAAAAACTCTTAAATTGGAAAACATCGGAAAACCCTCACCACATATGCTCTACATAGTGAAAAAAATATGTACGGTGAAAAATAACATAAAGTCCCCGTTATGTGAGTCACATGTAATGTATTACAAACCAACCTCTTAACATACTTAAAAGTAATAATTATATCGTTTTCTTTAACCTGATTATTGTAAACCACATGTGATAGTCAAATCACCTTAAATATACTATTTTCAAACCCGATTTCAATATCAAATGATTCAACAACTATTCTAACACAAATCCATTAATAAATTTCGTCAATATCGTAAAAAATATTCAAGATATTTCACAAAAAAATCATAGCCAACAATACCCTACTTCTAACACCCTTAATTCGTACCAAAATGCTTAATTATTGATACTATCACCTAGTAAACATGATAAGGGATAATTTGCTAACCTGTTTTTTCATTTTCGCCACCAAAAATCACTGGAAAGCTTTTTGATGAATAGTGACATGATCAATTTATCAAATGTCTATTGAGTATATGAATTTTGAAAGTTAAAAATGAATGAAATATTTGTTTATATGTACATTTTCGTTTAAGTATAATTTGATGGTCATATTCATTTTATATCTAGAAACCAGATCAATTTTGTATAGGATACTTGAAATGTAGTAAGTCCAATTAGTTTTCCTTTTTATAATTAGAGGAAAAATTGAAGTAAAAATTTGAAAGACAAATTAGGCTTCCAAATTTAGGACTTCAAGGCTTTACATGAAGCTCAAAATAGCCCAATCCATTGAACTCTCGAAAATGGATATAGCAAACCAGAAAGCGGCAATGGATTTCTTAGAGACGCAGCTCATGAATGGCCCAAAATAAGAGAATATGCGCACTTTTCTTCATCCTTGTAAGTGTCCAACTTTTATAAACAATTTCAGTTTTCTGAACGTTAACATAGTTGAGAAGAAGCCTAGACTCTGGAAGTTTGCTCCTTTTTCACACTTTGGTCATCTAAAACCCTTGTGTTTAACACTGGTTTTGGCTTTCTGAGAGGCACCTAGATTGGATTTTGCTCTCAGAATAATGGACTTGAGGGTTTTTCGAGCATCCAATTGCCCGAAAAGTATGCAAGTAATGGAAAATTAGAGAATGATGAGCTAGAACTTTTGCATAAGCCTAGTCATGCAGCTGTAGAGGATAATAGGGTTGTTTCTAAAGTTGAAAAAGAAGTTGAAAAAAAATGATGAAGAAGAGGCTATAAAGCCATTTTTTGAAGTTCCTTAAGCCTAGAGAGTCAGTGGAGGATGTGGAAGAGAGGGGAAGTGAACTGGGAGTTAGTGATGAGCATCTTAATGTGAATGATAACGTAGAGGGAGATAAGAAGATTAGTTGGAGTTTTATGACCCGAAACTGGGTGATTTTGTTGTTGGTATTGTGGTTTTTGGCAATGAGAATAAGCTTGCTGTTAATGTTGGAGCAGACTTGTTGGGTACAATGTTGACTAAGTGTTGCCTTTGTATGACAAAGAGATGGATTATCTGCTATGTGATTTAAAGAAAGACACCGAGTTGTTTATGGTTCTAGGGAAGATGGATATTTTTAAGGACGATGATGCTATGACTCGGGGCTAAGGGCCGGGAAGGCTGTTGCGGAGACTGGAACTGTTTTGTTCGCTGAGATTCTTGGTAGGACTCTCAGGCCGTTGCTTTCAACTAGACGTTTATTCCGAAAGATGGCTTGGCATCGAGTGAGGCAGGTTCTTCTTTTGCTTTTCACACGCCGCCACCCACACCCCCGTACGGCTATAGAGGTTTGGTTAATGTGATACGGAGCTTATCATGTTGTTCCTTACTTTTTCTTGATACCTGAAGGTAATATGTTGTTTTAGAATTATGTAAACTGTATGAGGTATTTATGTTTGATTTCATTTTAAAGTATTAAGAATTGAGATGTTTTTTATTTGCTACATGAATCGAGATACATGATAGTTTATTTTGTTTTTTTAATTTTGTCTACGTTTTTTACTTGTCTCTGCAGCTATTCTTGCTGCAACCATTTAAGTTCCAGTCAATGCTATGATTTCTGGTAGATAATCCAAGTTATACTGTGCAATTTGAGTATTTCTGTTGAATATTCCGACTGTTGAACAGATAAAACGACTTAATGAACCTACTGAGGTTAAAATCACAGAGTGGAATACTGGTGGTCTTATTACAAGAATTGAGGTTTGTTGTCATATTTTATATGTTTGTTCATTTGATGTGTATCAAGTGTTTATTATTTTCAGATTTTCTTTTTCAGGGTTTACGAGCATTCCTTGCTTCATAGAGTTAAGAGCTTCACACAGTTGAAAGAAAATGCTAGTGTTGAAACCCTGCGGAATTTTTTTATGATTTAACTCTAGGCTGCTTAATTGGTTTTGATTTTTATTGTATACATGCGAGGCTTTTACCATGAATAAAGATTATCATCATGTGTCAATTTATGAAATACTCGTCACATTAATAATTTTTTGCAATTACAGTTGCTCTATTATATGTTACACTGTTATAAGATCACTTGCAGTTACATTTTACTTGACCTTCATCAATGAAATTATGCGTGTATTGATAATGAGTAATAATTCGTATACTAATAATATCATATCATTATGTAATTGAATGATTTTAAATTAAAAATAAAATAACATAAAATCATATAACAACACATGGTTGTTAGTATACAAATAAGTATTCATTATTAGAGAAAAAACATTTCAGCAATGTATAAAAAACAACAATGAAGATACAAAAAAAGCGGTTCTTACATTGGCTTTATTTGAAAATTTTTATGTTTACGGATGCTTCAAATTCGAATATTTTCAAATATTATTGATTGGATGAGATGAAGTTATGACTGAATGCTCTTCCAAAAAAAAAAAAAAAGAGGTGATGAGTTAATGACAAAAAAATATAGCTTAAACTTGTTGTTTGCCCCATGGGGACCTCATAATTTTACGCCTTGCATTTTTTGAAATCAAATAATTTTCTCTCTTATAAAAGTTTTGCTATACAAGATGACTTGAGGATGGTGCACATTTGTCTGTATTCTTTCCTTTACTTGACCCAAGTTTGATGTGAATGCCCTTCCTAGTCGTGTGCAAGTCAAGGATACAATTTACCTGTGCAGGTTAACTCTTAAGCAGCTTTACTGTATTCTGATATTTTGCATAAATTTCATTACACATTGACTGTCTTGTGTGCATCGAGGTAATGTTGAAGAAACCTCCTAATTTTCTGAAATGATTTTCAGCGGGTTGCTTCAGATATGAGCCGCACCTGAGTTACCATGCAAAATGGCATAATATTTTAACACAAGTGCTAACACCTGGAAACTTCAACTTCACACAGAAAACATATCTTTATATATAAAAACCATGCAACATGATTTTGCTTTCTAGTGGCAACAAAATCTTTTGAGTTTGAGAAAGTGCTGAATTTAGAGATGATGTTTGTTGTATAATAAGACTGAAGCAGGATTCCAGAAATTATGTGTTTGTAGAAAGCTATAGACAAATAACAAATCCTACCCTACTGTGTATTATATGCATCAGGCTGTGGCCTTGTTTCTTTTTTATTTCTTATTTTTTGTCTTCTTTATTTTTATTATATGTTGCAAAATAAACTAATATTATCCATAATTTAATATAAATATACAACCCACCTAAACCAATTAGGGTTTGGGGCTCCATGAATTCAAAACCCTAAAATAAACAATAGACAAAGGTACCCTCAAAGTCAGTCTTTGTTTTAGACCAAATTAAAATTAAAAAATATAATATAAAAAAAATGTTGGGGTGATTTATTGATTATTCAATGGTTCCCAAAGACCTTTTTTATTTTTTTTTATAAATAAAAAGGATAAATTTCTAGAAGTGGAGACAATAATGACTTTTGAAGAACTTCCTTGAACCTTAATTATATACATGGAATAAATGAAGGGAAAGAAGCAAAATCTTAGTGAACTGACCAATCAAAACATGCCAAGTATTTTATTCTATTAACCATTAATTAATTACCCATTAATCGAGAAGAAAAGAGAATCCTAAGTCAAACTACGGTCAAACCCACTAAAATTCAAGTGGATAAAGCATACATAATTGTAATCATAAACACCCACAAAAAAAAAAAAAGAAATTATTTATTAATTAATGGACATATTAATATTTTCTTTCTCAATTATGCCATTAATCCAAAAACCCATTACACTAAAATGATGATTTTAATTTAATGTTGAAAAATATTTGATGGGTATCTGATGCGGCTAATTAGAAATAAAAAACCCTAATCGTGAAGTGTGCCCTAATTTATTCCCAAATCGAATAAAATTCATGTGACTATCTATCTCCATTATCTTTATTATTATGCTCCACTCCCAAAACGAATCCACTTCCTCCTCCTCGGTAATTTCATACTTTTATTCTAATTTTTACTTAATTTCACCGTCTAATATTCTTTTTATACCACTAACTTTCATAAATCTCATTCACACCCCTAGAAACTACTTTTTTTTTGTTTCGGAATAGTGAAATGAAACGGAGGAGATTGTGATAATTGAAACAATGAGGGGTCTGGCGACGAGCTATTTTATTCCAACATTTTTACGGGGGGCTAGGGAAATAATATAAGGATGCTCCAGTGAAACTTTCCTCTATACGCACGCCACCCTTGAACATCCCACGTGTAAGGCTAAATAAATTTATTATTGTTATTATTATTTAAATTAAATAAAAACAAAATAAATAATTAAAATAAAAGATATGGAAGGAAACTGAGTTCGTTGGTTGCTCTAATTGCCCTTTCACCTTTCACCATCTCCCATGCTTTTTCTCATCAGACTCTTCCACTATCTCTTTTGGGCCGTATATCATATGGCTGCAGAAATCCCTCAGATCGTGACACGTGGAGAAGTAGGGACAAACAGAGGCCATGATATCATACAACCAAAAACATTTAATAACCTTCATTGCCTCTTCACTGGACATGAAAACCGAGGGCAATTTAGGCCTTTCGAAAAAGCAAAATAATAATTAAATAAATAAAATTTATTTTTTAATTATTTTCTAAAATAAAATAAAATAAAAAGCAGTGGCGCTCTGGTCACTCGATTAAAAATCTTAATCAGAAGGACTTAAATACAGAACCAAAACAAAACAATTCACTCACCGGCCACCAACTCTCGTTCTCTCAAACACTCACCTCTTAGAACTCGGCCAACACCATCACCACCGTCACTACCGTTACGGCCACCGCCACCACCACCACTTAGTTCTGAAACCATTGAGCCGGTTCGTGTATACATTTCATGGCATGCATGAGCATCAGCATGAAGTTCCATGCATGCTTTCATTGAGCTTGTTAAATAGAAAGGGGCCGTTTTTTTTCTTTTGATCAGAACTTCCATTGATGAAGTTTGATGATTAAAGATTTTCTTTGTTTTATTTTTGTGAAAGTATGAGTTTTGAGTTCAACTCTTTAGTGTGAAGCTTAAGCATTGTTATTTATCTCTTTCACATGCAAGTTGTCTCCAAGAGTGGACTTTCACCATCTTCTTCACTGTTATCAAGACTTCCACCATTACATTAACCTTCATTTTCTCATCAACCCCAGTTCCTAAAATTTCATTAGCATTCAAAGTTTTTTCCTTTTTTGGTTTTGGTTTTAGTGTTAGTTTTTTTTTTTGGTTTGATTTCTATGGCTGCTTCTTCTCTTTTGTTTTTCTCATTCTTGTTCTTGTTCTCGTTGTCAACAAACACATCGGTTTCTTCAATTTCTCCTGATGGAGAAGCTCTTCTTTCTCTTCTCTCAGCGGCTGGTCCTTCTGCAAAAGCAAGCTCTACAATCCTTTCTTCATGGGACCCTTCGAGCTCAACTCCATGTTCATGGCAAGGCATTACGTGTTCTCCTCAAAACCGAGTCATCTCCCTCTCTATACCAAACACTTTCCTGAATTTATCTTCTCTACCAACACAACTCTCCTCTCTCTCTTCTCTTCAACTTCTCAATCTCTCCTCCACCAACATTTCAGGCACCATACCTCCCTCTTTTGGCCTACTCACTCATTTGCGCCTTTTAGACCTCTCTTCAAACTCCCTCATCGGCTCTATTCCGCCGGAGCTTGGCCAACTCTCATTGCTTCAGTTCCTTTTCTTGACCTCCAATAGACTTTCTGGAAGAATCCCTTCTCAGCTTGCAAACCTAACTTCACTTCAAGTCTTTTGTTTGCAAGACAATGCCCTTAATGGTTCAATTCCTTCTCAATTGGGGTCTCTTGTTTCTCTTCAAGAATTTAGAATCGGGGGCAACCCGTACTTGACAGGAGAGATTCCTCCACAGCTTGGACTTCTTACAAATCTCACTACATTTGGTGCTGCAGCCACTGGCCTTTCTGGTGTGATTCCTCCTACATTTGGTAACTTGATCAATCTTCAAACTTTAGCTCTTTATGATACTGAGATTTTTGGTTCAATACCGCCTGAACTTGGGCTGTGTGTGGAGTTGAGAAACTTGTATTTACATATGAACAAGTTAATTGGTTCAATACCTCCTCATCTGGGTAAGTTGAAGAAACTTACTAGTTTGCTTCTATGGGGCAACGCCTTGTCTGGACCGATTCCGGCTGAGTTGTCGAATTGTTCAGCTCTTGTTGTGTTTGATGCTTCTGCTAATGGTATTTCTGGTGAAATTCCTGGTGACTTGGGGAAGCTAGGGGTTCTTGAGCAGCTTCATTTGTCTGATAATTTACTCACTGGTTTCATTCCGTGGCAGTTGAGTAATTGTTCAAGCTTAACCGCTCTGCAGCTTGATAGGAATCAATTATCAGGTGCTATTCCATGGCAGATTGGGAAGTTGAAGTACTTGCAAAGCTTTTTCTTGTGGGGTAATGCAGTGTCTGGAATGATACCGTCGTCTTTTGGCAACTGCACGGAGCTATATGCTCTTGATCTTTCGAGGAACAAGCTTGCCGGGTCAATTCCAGAGGATATTTTCAGCTTGAAGAAGCTGAGCAAGCTTCTGCTTCTAGGGAATTCATTATCTGGCGAATTGCCACAAAGCGTTTCGAATTGTCAGTCACTAGTGAGATTGAGGCTGGGAGAAAACCAGCTTTCGGGGCAGATTCCGAAGGAGATTGGTCAGTTGGAGAACTTGGTCTTTCTTGATTTGTACATGAACCATTTCTCTGGTGGTCTGCCCTTTGAGATTGCCAACATTACGGTTCTTGAGCTACTAGATGTGCACAATAACAACATTACTGGAGAAATTCCATCTGAGTTAGGGGAGCTTGTAAATTTGGAACTGCTTGATCTCAGTAGAAACAGCTTTAAGGGGACAATTCCAGAAAGCCTTGGAAACTTCAGTTACTTGAACAAGCTTATCCTCAACAACAATCTTCTTACAGGGTTCATTCCAAAATCCTTTCAGAATTTGCAGAAATTGACTCTGCTTGATTTAAGCTATAATGATCTATCTGGCCCAGTTCCACTAGAAATTGGTTATGTGCCAAGCTTAACTATCGGTTTGGACTTGAGCTCGAACACACTTACAGGAGAGCTTCCAGAGACAATGTCTAGATTGACACAGCTGCAATCACTTGATATTTCGCATAATATGCTATATGGCAAAATCAAAGTTCTGAGTTCTCTTACTAGTCTCACTTCCTTGAATATCTCCTATAATAATTTTTCAGGTCCTATTCCTGTAACCACATTTTTCAGGACTCTATCTTCCAAATGCTATCTTCAGAACCCCAATCTATGTGTGTCCACCGATGGATCTACTTGTTCTTCAAGTCTTATTCGAACAAATGGATTGAAGTCTGCCAAAACTATAGCTTTGATTTGTGTGATCCTGGGTTCAGTGACCATGGCTGTTATTGCTTCATGGATTTTGGTTACTCGAAATCACGTGTACATGGTGGAGAAATCATTGGGAACATTGCCTTCTTCCTCAGGAGCTGAAGATTTCTCCTATCCATGGACCTTCATTCCCTTTCGGAAGCTCAACTTCACTATTGACAACATCCTGAGTTGTCTGAAAGATGAAAATGCGATTGGCAAAGGCTGTTCTGGGGTCATCTACAGGGCTGAAATGCCTAACGGTGATCTGATTGCAGTGAAAAAGCTCTGGAAAGCAAAAGGAGATGGAGAGCCAGTGGACTCTTTTGCTGCTGAAATTCAAATTCTTGGACACATTAGGCACAGAAACATTGTCAAGCTCCTTGGCTATTGTTCCAATAAAAGTGTTAAGCTTCTACTTTACAACTACATTTCCAATGGTAATCTACAACAGCTGTTGCAAGGGAATAGGAACTTGGATTGGGAGACGAGGTATAAGATTGCAGTTGGTTCAGCTCAGGGTCTAGCGTATCTCCACCATGGCTGTGTTCCTGCTATTCTTCACAGAGATGTCAAGTGCAATAACATACTTCTAGATTCCAAATTTGAGGCTTATTTGGCAGATTTTGGATTGGCAAAGTTGATGAACTCCTCAAATTATCACCATGCAGTGTCCAGAGTAGCCGGTTCCTATGGTTATATTGCCCCAGGCCAGTATCCTGTTCATTTATTTCATTTTACGAAATTCATGAGAATAATTTTCATGCTTGCATATTGTGATTCAGCTTATTATAAGTTTCCATAACTAACATAATCATGTGATCAACATTGCAGAGTATGGATACACCATGAACATAACTGAGAAAAGCGACGTGTATAGTTATGGAGTGGTTTTGCTTGAAATCCTGAGTGGCCGGAGTGCAGTTGAGTCCCATGTTGGTGATGGGCAACACATAGTTGAATGGGTGAAAAAGAAAATGGGAAGCTTCGAACCAGCTGTATCAATTCTAGACACCAAACTCCAAGGTTTACCGGACCAAATAGTGCAAGAAATGCTTCAAACGCTTGGCATTGCGATGTTCTGTGTGAATTCCTCTCCTGCAGAGCGACCGACAATGAAAGAAGTCGTTGCATTGTTAATGGAGGTGAAGAGCCCTCCTGAAGAATTGGGCAAGACTTCTCAACCTCTAATAAAACAGTCCTCAAATCAAAGTTAGATTTCTCATTATTTTTGTTACTTTTGGTCTTTTAACAACATTTCTAATTGAGTTACTTTCTCATCCCAATACAAAGGAAAGGAAAATGAGTGGAGGAAGAGCAGCTTTGGATGGTGATCTTGGGATTTTCTTGTACAGTTTAGAATCATCAATGTGGCCTTTTTTTCCCCTTTATCTTTTTGTTTTTGTGTTATGTTTGCTTTCTTATTTTCCTGGTGCACCTTCTTCACCATGTTTTTGTTCCCTAATTTATGTTACTCATTTCATGAATATTTGCCTAAATTGAGGAGCCTCAGAAACAATTCCAAATCCACCAGAATCTCAGCCTGAATTTAGGTTGAATATTGTCAGGGGCCATCATGAGCTGTAACCTTGTAGAACCATCTTGAAATGTAGAAGAAAGAGTAAGAACCATTAATATTTTCTTTTAAACTTTAATTAACATTGTTGAATATTATCCATAAAATATGAGTTATAGAGTTTCTGATAACGTGGGATGTGACAAATATATGGAAGCAGAATGAGTTGCATGTGAACTAAAATGGAGAAAATATTGTAGAGGGGAAAAGATTGAGAAAGCAACTGAAAGTAACATGGTAGAAGTAGGACCAACGAAGCAAGGAGACAAGAAGAAGCAGGGCCATGCCCACTCCCATTCTCCACATGACAAATCCAGACAATAGATTTGGCTTTCCCCACTTCTCAGAATCCTTCATTTCACTTGTTCTTGGTCCACACACTGTTTTATTTTTTCCGCAAAAAATATCTTTTAAGATAATAATAGCAAACTCATTACTCACTTCTTCTTCCCTAAACTTCTATCTCATAAAATACAAAACAACTCAACATCCAACATCCAAGTGCACCGTCTTAACCTGACAGGACATTGATGTTACTGATATGGATACTGTTTCTCTTTTAATTTGTTAGATGATCAAAGTAGACATGTGAGCATAATGAAAAAGAGAAAGGTGAAGGCTTTGAAGACATTTTGACTCTTGTTTTGGTGCATCTTCAAAGGGGATGTTCCTAGACAAATAGTTCCAAGGGACTATGGACCAATGGGCAGTAGGGCCATGAACATCCCATGAATAAAAGCTTTTGCCTTTCTTAACATGAATTCCATTTCCACCCACATATTTCTTGAGGATTAGTGGGCTTGATTGAAACCTTTGTGCTTAAGGATTTTGGAATCATGATTTTTAGATGAAGACCAGGTAATTCTGGTTCAATTGAAAAAATGTTCATATGAATGAAAATCAAGTCATACTTGACAACGACCAATACCTACTTCATTGAGTTTTAACATAAAAATCAAATCTTAAACTTGAAAGGAATGATGTGTAATAAATCGTAGTATGATATAAAAATCAAATTAAATAGTAAAGAAGGGAGAAAGAAAAATAAAACGAAATAAAAGAAGAATGAAAATGAAAGCTCAATCCTTCCACTACTAATTCAATTGCTTGACATCTTTCTTCATATGCTTAAAGCAACTTTTGTCCCAAAAAGCCTTTGCTTGTTCAGTTTCCAATGTTCCCCCCATACCTCTTTGACCATCCCTGTCATTGAAATCTTTTCTTTCTGGTGTAATATAACACAAGTTCGAAGACCCCTCTCATGGTTGTTCAATAATCAACGTTCAACAGCTATTGGATTAGCAATTTGGTGAGTTAAACACTGATAGTAAAGTGTTTAAAATCAGGGATTCTTTACATATAATTTAAATCCATTTGTGATAAAATTGTTGAATCACATGTAAAAATCAACAAAATAATATATTGCAAAGATATATCAAGGGATAAATTATATTTATGGTCACTAAAATTTTCATTAATAGTGATTATTACAAAAAAAATGCTCTTATTTTAATTTTGGTTTGCTGTTAGATCACTGATTTTGGTTAACTTGTCAAAATAATTAACGAGTACTAATATGGATGATGATATGACATACTAAAGATATTAAAACGTGTTTTGAGATTATTACACCAAGCATCCAAAACCATGAACCCAAAAAAGTTCATGCATATGAGTTTAAGGTTAAACTGTTCAGCAGGATTTTGTCACCGTTTGCACATTACACTTCTGTTCCTGATTTGTTTATATTAGGCGTTGCTTAATATTATTTCTAGTAATGATTTTGTACATTTTGAAATAAATAATTTCCACTGATGACAATTTAACCTGTGAACCAAGGTAAATTTAAACAAGGTTTAATTTAAATTTGAGTTTGAACTGGCTGGAATAATGCATGCTAAACAGTGACATCAAGATGAAGAAGAGTCATACGAGAAGAATCATGGAGAAAGAAAAGTCATAGAAAAAGAAAAACTGCTAAAGAAAAAGAGGTTTGGTACAATGATGTAAGAGACCCTTTTAAGTCAAACTAGAGATTTAATTCAAATTTGACTTATTTAAATCAAATATAAATTCAAATCCAAACTGGTTTAGCTCGAATCCACTCTAGTTACCTAACCTAATGAACCCAAATTGTCTGCTTCTTAATGCTTGTGTCTTTAATTGGAGCCAAATCCAAAAATAATCAGACCCCTCATCCCATAGGGGTTTAGGATAGAGGATTATGCCTGTGATGAATTTGAGAGTGGGATTTTTGGTCCCTAACGGATTTGCTTCTAGGATTAATATAAATCATACTACTTCCAAGTAATATAAAGCAAAGCAACTGAAATGAAAACCAGAGGATTTCTCGCTTCTCTAGCTGAAAACCATGCCATCCCTGAGAGAAAATTTTCTCGCCGTATGCTCTTCAATTTCTCTTAGACCTTTCATCCCTTGCTATAATTCAAGCTGAGAAGAAAGTAACATACTGGATTTTGAATCCAATTTCTGATCAACCTTATGTTGATCGATTGCTTTCATGACATTATTGCGAGCATATACCGTTGATTTTAGACAGCATGTTAAAATAAATCTGAACAATGATTCTAAATAGGCCTCGTGAATTCCTTTGTTCACCACCATGGCTAATAGATTTGGCTGAGGCTTATCGAAGAAGGTGCATGGCTGAATTCTATCAACACATAGTTAGACTATGGACATTAAACAGAAGACATGATTCAAGAGCATACTGATGAGCAAATTTGCTCTCCGCTTTTATCAAATGCTTATTGCCGCTCAACCCGACTGCTACCAACCTGTAATAGATATGTTGTAGTTCTTATCACTGTGGCTGTGTATCCATCTAAACAACTAAAATCAGAGTTTGCTGAAATCTTCCATAATAACCAGCTAAGAAACACAATGCTTTGTTGCAGTTGCAGATATAGCTTAGAAAACACAAACTATAACTCTTAGGATACCTATGGAGGAAAGTCATCAGCTCATGTATGGAACTGAGGAGCATCTAAAAGTAGCAGGCAGTATTTCCAGTAAAGAATCAAACGGGCCTTTATATAAGCGTCAGTCATTGAGTTATTAACTGCATTTGACACACCACACACCTATTCAAACATTAATCAGCTCTACGCAGCCAGAAACTGAAAAAATTTACATATGATTCAACACTATGTCAATTTCACAACTTAGAGAATATGTGTTTCTTTGATCTCTGAAAAACAGAGATCTGCTGTCACATTCGATTCCTTAGATGGTATCATGATATCTTGCTTCAAAAGAGACTGATACTAACAGGTAAACTAATACCCTCGACTCGTGGAAATAAGAACTATGGTTCCCACAAAAATGCTAATAACATAAACCACGTACTTATAGGGATTCAAAACATAAACCATAATCAACTCCATTCAAAGGATGAACGTTTCATCGTTCCAATACATCAAAAAGATGCCTCCTTAAGTAGGTAACAATGCAAGAATGCAGTATTAATTACCATATTGTAGAAAATTTGTAGAAAATTTGAACCATCTACCAATCCCAACTAATCCGTTGCTGAGTTAATATAACTATCATTTAAATACTAAAAGTGACCGGTATTCCAATCCACATAACTAGCAACCGTGTGCCAAAAATAACATTATAATGCAAAACTTGGAGTTGAGAGATCAATAATGTAGATTCCAGAGGAGGCTCAAGAAAAAAAATCAGAGCTTTATGAATTTGAACAAACTCTCCGGAAAGGAACTAAAAGAGGATCAGTTCACCATTGAATGCATCCTTCCAATTTCCAAGAAGCCATACACACAATAAATTGAATATCATAAAATCATGCATCATGAAACAAAATTACATGATCAAGATTATATAATAATGAAAAAAATTCGCAAAATTTATTGTAAAAAAATATGATTTTTTAATTCACTGCAAAAAAAAAAAAAAAAAAATTCCAACCATGTGAGTCAATCATGTTGAGATTTTATTCCCTTAAAATTCTCTTCCTTTCCTAGATTAGAGATTGTATAATTATTGTATATAATTATTGTATATCTTTTATTACCTAGTTTAGAGCTAATTAGTCTTCTTATTTTCTTCCTTATTTATTTTCTAGTTACTACCTCAATTGTATTATAAATTCTTTGTATATGCTGGTTGTAAGAAATTGAGAGAAATAAAAAATCTTATTTTCTCTTTCAAGTTGGTATCAGAGCCAACCCCTTTGAATCCTGAAACAAATAAAATGAGTGAAAAAGGTGTTGAATCATCTGGAATTAAATCAATTCCTGTAATTGTGCAATCTGAAGGTGTTTTTAATGCAGGAATAATTCTTACTGAATCAAACTATGATGTTTGGTCTCAACTAATGGAGATGCATATTGCTGAAAGAGAAAAACTCTCTTACATTCGTGGCAAGATGAAACAGCCGGTTGAATCCGACGATGGATATGAAAAATGGTATGCTGAAAATCAAAAGGTGAAACGATGGTTATTGATGTCCATGAAGCCTGAAATCATGAAAAGGTATTTACGTCTACCTACTGCTTATGAGATATGGAGTGCATTATCAAAAGCTTTTTATGATGGAAGTGATGAATTACAAGTATTTTCATTGAACCAAAAGGCTTTCACAGCCAAACAAAATGGGAAGTCTCTCTCTGAATACTATGGAGAACTAGTTGAGATTTTTCGAGAATTAGACCATCGAGATAAAGTGGTCATGAAAGATCCTGATGATGTAACAGCTTATCAAAAGTCCATTGAACGATTACGAGTGCATATATTTCTTACGGGCTTGGACAACGATTTTGAACAAGTTCGTGGGGAAATTTTACGCAAAGAACCGGTTCCAGGTTTGGAAGAATGTTATTCATTAATTCGACGAGAAGCAGTACGTCGTATGACATTGAATGTGGAGATTGGAAACACTGAGGCTACAGTAATGATGACTCGAAATCAACCAAAGACTACCAAAGGTACTGAAAAATCTAAATACAAGTGTACACATTGCGATCAGACTAGACATACAAAAGAGCGCTGCTATGAACTTATGGGATATCCAGAATGGTGGGATCATAGTAGAGCATCTCGAAGAAAGAATTTCAAGAATTCAGTCACTGCTGTTACTGGAACTAATGATAATACTATTAAAGAAGGTTCAGCGTTGATTACAACTACTGACACTTGTGGTAAGGCCTTAAATGTTTCTGCACCTGTTTTTAATAATGCATGGATAATTGATTCTGGTGCTACTGATCATATGACGTTTGATTCAAGACAGGTTACCAATCTTAGAACCTCTTCACAAAAAAATATTTTTACTGCTGATGGTCATGAATCCTCAATTATTGGGGAAGGTTCTTTATCACTCACTAATACTTTAAACCTTGATTCTGTGTTGGTTGTTCCAT
Organism: Anacardium occidentale; assembly: GCA_026122585.1. Taxonomy (NCBI): domain Eukaryota; kingdom Viridiplantae; phylum Streptophyta; class Magnoliopsida; order Sapindales; family Anacardiaceae; genus Anacardium; species Anacardium occidentale. The sequence continues at coordinate 2,891 of JAJEJH010001240.1, read as the reverse complement.
CTTTGGATTATAATCTCTTATCTGTTTCTCAAATAACCAAAGCATTATCTTGTATTGTAATTTTTTGGCCTGACTCTTGTGTTTTTAAGGACATCCAAACAAAGCAGACGATTGGTTGTGGTGTTAGGCGAGGAAATTTATACTATTTGGACTTGGCATCGAAAAGTTCTAACAAGTTGCATGAAGTTTTGGTAGTGGAAGGCATTAAAAAGAAGAATGAATCTGAAATTTGGCTTTGGCATCGAAGGTTGGGGCATCCATCTTTTGGCTATCTTAAAAGATTATTCCCTAGTGTGTTTGAACATGTTGATCTTTCTAGTTTCTGTTGTGATGTGTGTGAACTTGCAAAAAGTCATCGAACTTCATTTCCATTAAGATTAAATAAAAGTTCTTTTCCATTTATGGTTATTTACTCTGATGTGTGGGGTCCATCTAAAGTTCCAACCTTGAGTGGTTCCCGTTGGTTTGTTACTTTTATTGATGATTGTACTCGGATGACTTGGTTGTGGTTAATGAAGTCTAAAAGTGAAGTTAACTTGTTATTTCAGAAGTTTCATAAAATGGTCAAAACTCAATATAATGGACAGATTCAGGTTCTACGCAGTGACAATGGAGGGGAATATCAAAGTTTTGAACTTCAACAGTTTCTAGAACTATAAGGAATTATTAACCAAACAACTTGTGCTAATACCCCTCAACAAAATGGAGTTTTAGAGCGAAAAAATCGTCATTTATTAGAGGTTGTTAGGGCCATTTTAATTGAAGCACATATGCCGGTGTCCTATTGGGGAGAAGCTCTTATGTTTGCAGTTCACTCAATTAATCGAACCCCTTCAAGCTCCATTAACTTTCAAACACCATTTAAAGTGTTTACTGATGTTGTGGTTACTCCAACAGTTCCTGATTTACTTCCTCATGTTTTTGGGTGTGTTGTATTTGTCCATCTTCACAAACATCAGCGAAGTAAGTTAAACCCTCGAGCTTTACGCTATGTTTTCTTAGGATATGCTATGCATCAGAAAGGCTACAAGTGTTATCATCCTCCAACACAACGAATGTTTGTAACAATGGATGTGATTTTTCATGAAGATTCAATATATTTTCCTACAGATTCTGAATTTCAGGGGGAACATCAGAAGGAAATTCAGACTCTTGATTATAGCAGTGTTGCTTTGGACCTTAATATGGATAAAGATTTAGAAGTTATTGAAACACAGAATTCAAGATCAATCAGAACTGAAGAGATAATTGAATCACAGAATACAAGTTCTTCAACTGATGAGGTTGAATTTCCCGCTGATACATCACACCAATCACCCGTCGAGGATGTTCCTATTCTTGAAGCTGAGTTACCCAGAAAACAACTACCAAATCGTGTCACTAGAGGTATTCCTAAACCTACATATGAACCTGAACTCTCTAGTAAAGTTAAATATCCTCTGAGCCATTATGTGTTTAACCAAAATCTATCTGAATCAAATCAGTCATTTGTGAATCAATTATCTACTGTATATATTTCTAACAGTGTGCAGGAAGCATTAGCTGATCCAAGATGGAAAGATGTTATGAATGAAGAAATGAGCTATTTACAAAAGAATAAAACTTGGGATTTGGTTGATTGTCCAAATGGAAAGAAACCAGTAGGTTGTCGATGGATTTATACTGTGAAATATAAAACAGATGGCATTATTGAAAGATTCAAAGCAAGACTGGTGGCAAAGGGATATACACAAGCCTATGGAATTGATTATACAGAAACGTTTGCACCTGTAGCTAAAATCAACACTGTTCGAGTATTATTGTCTTTAGCTGTAAATTTGGATTGGCCACTACAACAATTTGATGTCAAAAATACCTTTCTACATGGAGAATTATCTGAAGAAGTTTATATGGAACTTCCCTTAGGATGTATGATACCAGAAAGTCTTAGTAAAAAGGTGTGCAGACTGAAGAAATCATTATATGGGCTGAAACAATCTCCAAGAGCATGGTTTGGAAGATTCACAAAGTCTATGAAAGCATTTGGATACCATCAATGCAACTCAAACCATACTTTGTTTTTGAAGAAACGACAAGGTAAGATCACTGCCCTTATTGTATATGTGGATGACATGGTGGTTACAGGAAATGATACAGAAGAAAGAAAGGCACTACAAGAATACTTGTCAAAAGAATTTGAAATGAAAGACCTTGGTTCCCTGAAATATTTTCTTGGAATTGAAGTTTCTAGATCTAAGAAAGGTATTTTCTTATCTCAGAGAAAATATGCATTAGATATATTACAGGAAACTGGTATGTCAGCATGTCAACCAGCTAATTCTCCCGTAGAAGAAGGCTTGAAGTTATGTATTGAAGCTGATCAAGTGCCAACTGATAAAGGAAGATATCAGAGACTTGTAGGAAGATTGATGTACTTAGCAGACACAAGACCAGATCTTGCCTATGCCTTGAGTGTCGTAAGTCAATATATGCACAATCCTAGTGAACAACATATGAATACTGTAATGCGTATTTTGAGATATATAAAATCTGCTCCTGGAAAAGGAATATTATTCACTAAAACTTCGAACTATCAAGACATCATGGTGTATACAGATGCTGATTGGGCAGGAGCAATAGATGATAGGAGATCGACTTCAGGTTACTTTACATTTGTGGGAGGTAATCTAATTACTTGGAGGAGTAAAAAATAAAACGTTGTTGCTCGCTCAAGTGTAGAAGCTGAATTTAGGGGTATGACACTTGGACTTTATGAAGCTTTGTGGCTGAAGCTCCTTCTACAAGAGTTGGGTTATTCGACTAAGCGACCAATTCAGTTGTACTGCGATAATAGAGCTGCATGTGATATTGCTCATAATCCAGTCTAACATGATCGAACAAAATATGTTGAG